>JASGAU010369710.1:0-10729 GCA_030220045.1 Australoheros facetus | reverse complement strand
ATATATATATATATATATATATATACACACACACACACATATATATACATACATATATATATGCTTCTGCTCCTATTGTGTTGGAAGAGCAGAAGCATATCTCATATCAGAGCTCATATCTCCAGTTCAATGAGGATTAAAGCATCATCACTGTGTCAGCATAAGCATTACGACCTGCTGTAGTCCTGGCTGCTTTTACCTGGGATATTCTCCAGCTTGTTGCGAAGCTCTTCATTCTCCTGCTGCAGAGACAACACCTCCTGCTCCAACTCCAGGCAGCGCGGACAGCAGTTCTCCTCCTCCTCTTCCTCCTCAGGCAACGTGGATGAGGGGTGGCCGTATGACTCTGATGGCGTAGGGGAGCCCCATCCTCCCAGGTTGTGCCTTGAAGGAGACACTCCTGAGCCAGGCTCAGCTGCCGGACACTGCTCATCCTCCAGGCCTGCAGTCAGATGCTGCTGCTGCTGTTGAGGCCCTGAGAGCAGATAGTTCTGTAGGGAGTCTGTAAAGATGCGGAGAACTGCAGAGGTCTGTTGTTGGTTCAAATGGCTTTGTTGAACCTCCTCTTCAGGGTCTGTGGTGGAAGAACTCTCTTCGGATTTAGACTTCCCCTGTGAGGAGCAATGAAGCCCCTGAGTGTCCCCTGGCCCATCCTCCAGCTTAACGTTAGAGGTGAAGGACGAGGAGGAGGGTGAGGACTCCAGGAGACGCCCATTGTTGAGGAGGCTGAGGACTCGGCTGCACTGCTGGGCAAAGGCATCTAAGATGAGACGGTTCTCTGCAGCAGACACAGGAAAAACAAAACAAAAAACCCCCAGAGAAAATCAGACATTTACACTAGTAGTCAGTCATCATAAGAGCCCCCCCCCCAAAAAAAGGTCCATTTATAAGCATTATTGGAGCTTTTGGCTTTGTCATGTGGTCCCTATTGACCCACTAATCAATGTAATCAGTTAACACAGATGGAGAGTCTGTTTCAGGACAAGTGAGCAAACTCAAGTTACCGTTGAGTATAGTGTGATAAGCTCAAAAGCTGCAGAAAAGTCCTTGAGGAGGTTGAGGTTTGTAATATTTTCTTTGTTAGCTACTATCTGGCTTTTCCCTTGTGCAGGAGTTTATTCAGGAGACACTCATGCAAAGTCACATGACATATAAGTACATTTATTATGGAAAAACCTGAGATGAGCACACGTTACATCAGGTATGATATTTCGGTTCAGAGGTTGTCCTTTCACAGGGAGAGTTTTATACTATAGACCACTTCTTACAGGGAAGGGTCTTTCTCCTCACACTAGATAGATAAAATAGACTTCTATATCACAGTCAGAGCCCATTAATCATATTAGAGTAGGCGAACTTACTACAGAAAGGAGAACAATTCTAAAAATCGCCTCCAAATTATATAAAATGTTATAATGTTGAAGCTCTTTTCTACTTTTTCATCACAACATCTCAGAATTGTCCTGAATCCTTTGTGAGTAACCAGTGGACTAAACAGTTTCACTGCTGAGCATTAATAAAACACACTGAAAAGCTGCAACAGTAAAATGCTGCTTAAACATGAAATCACACGTGTTAGCGGTCTAATAATGTCAATTACAGTATGATATGCAGCATGAATACTTCCTTTTTTTTGTACTGCTGCTTTTATGACCCCGCTCATAAGCTGGAACATAAAATGGAGACTAACACCAGAGTTTAAAAAAAATTAAAAAAGAGTTTCTTCAGGGCAGCACGGTGGTACAGTGGTACAGCGGTACAGTACAACGGTACAGCTGCTCAAAGTTAAAGTACAGCCCGGAGAGCATAACTAACACTGCAATATAATAGCTCTCCTAAACCAACCCAGGATTGTTATGCCTACGTTTACTTTCAAGTAAAGAATCTGATCTTCTTCCGCTGTGTGAGGCAGGTTGGATTAGCTCTCCTTATTACAGCGAGGTCCTGAGATTTCAGACCTGTGGTCTGAAAGGTCAACTGGATGTAACATGAGTGCTCATCTGTTCTTCTTGGTATGTTTTTTTTTTCCATAATAAATGAATCTATATTTTTTACTTTGCATCTCCTGTGTCCTTTCTGCAGATTGGGGGTTCTAACTAATACATCTGTAACACTGAGGAGTTTAGAGGGAAAATGTTTCTGCTTGAATTGCTATCAGCTCATAGAAATCTAAAACAAGACCGAGGCCTCAGCACACACATTTTTTTCTTTTTCCTCTAAGACAGATATCAAAGGTCTGAAAGGCAGTGAAGCATGAATATACTCATGTAAAGTAAATCAGTTCTGAACTGCTTACTTGATGAAACCTTCTGTACTTTTCACCAGTGCTACATGAAGCTTTAAGCTGCTACAGTTTGGGCAACAATATGAGTGATTGTGTGTTTTGTTTTTTAAATCAGTTTCGACCCTTTTCGCCTCCTTTTACTTTCTCTCTGCCACGTCTTATTCTGGCAAAGTGTTCCATTAGTGTAGCAGACAGTTGGCTCCTCTGTTCATGGAAATGTCAGCTTGATTATGCCGATTTATTCAGATGTCAATAAACTCTAAAGTCACAGTTTCACAAAATGAGCATGGAGCTATTGTCCAGAAACAAGCCTCAGTGGAGAGTTTCCCTGGTAGTCTAGGCACGTCTCAATGAGATGATCTCACACACACCTCTATGTAATGATTATGAGTCCACTGGCCTCACACACACACGCACACACATACATAAATACACACAGACAAAATGAATTCTAGGCGGCCATTGCTGCGTTCCCACTCGCTCAGACGTGTCTATCAGCCTGGCGCAGATGTGTCGCATTTATTAATATGCGTGCCGTCTCTGTTTACCCGTCGAGATGTATCTGATATCATTCGACTTCACCGCCCCCACCCTCGTCTCCTTCTCTCACCAATTCCGTGGCACTGCGAGCTGAGAGTCTCATAAAATTTCATTAAAAACAACACGGTCGGCAGAGGGAAAATTTATGAGACCCATTTATTTTAATCACAACTCTTTGGGAGAGGCTTTTCAATGCAATTTGTGTTATTGTGTGCTGAACTGATTGCTGAATCCCAGGCCCTCTGGTGAAAGAAAGGACATCAAGTTTCTTCCCTTTCAAGCCATAAGAGGAGCATTAAGTTGTTTCCATGGTGTAGATAGAAGGCACGCTTTAGCTCTGATTTGATGGTGCATCTTATGCATTATAGGCTGATTCAGTAGAGCAGGGAAAAAATGGTTTTGTGTGATTGTTTCATTAGTGATATCAGGATCATGTGCATTCCAGAATAGAAGCAATCAATGAAACCTGGGTTCCATAGATTCAAGTTGGCTACAGATAAATGATCATTTCAAATTAAACATGTATTATTACTTGATGCACAAATTTGCCATTTCACATCCAAGTTAGTTCATACAGGGCTGCAGCTGAGCTCTGGCTGAGCACTTGATTGTCTGTAAAGCAACAATAACCAGCAGCAAATTGAGCCTCTGCTGCCAGCAGTGATAAAAAGATTATTATCTGATTAAGGGATGAGATGTCTAATATTTAATCTTGGTACTGCCAGGGTTAGGTTCGTTGCTTTCATCTTAATGTTGCTTCCCATGGACCCGCCCTCCACATGGGGAACACATTTCTTCCTGTGCACCCCTCTAATGAACAGCAGCTGAGGAGAAAATGAGCAGGGAACAATGTGTTTCAACAGGAGACTGAGGCCCTTCTTGCATATATATAGACACACACACACTCACTCACAAGTAAACACACGCACAGACAATTACCCAGTGTAATTTTTAGCACATGCACACCAGAGATTCAATCATGACTGCTCTCATTACAATAGCAAATCAATCACTGCTGACAGGAGGAAGAAATGGGAACAAAAACATGAAGCTCAGGTGATGTGGAGCAAACAAAAGAGATGTTGGCTTTTTGCCCGCCACTTAAGTTTATTGACTCTGTAGAGGCTTTAGGCGCATTCATTTGAGAGGCGAACCAAAAATAAATAAATTGCTCTAGTATTTGCTCCAGTAATGTGGAGACAAAGATTGTAAAAGTCTCAATATCCCAAATCTTACCACAAGTCACTCTCATGGCACACACTCTGGGCAAGTTTAAAACCCACCTGTGCTGATACCGTAGGTGCAGTCCGGAGAAAATCTGGGCTCTGCTCCGCCGCTGCTGGCGTGCCGCTGCTGGCTACCAAGGGATGCCGCCGCCGCCGCTGAGGTGGATGTCGGAACCCTGCTGCTGGGCCTGGTCTCACATGAGAAACGCTGCTGCTGCTGCTGAGTGGTCTGGTGATGCTGCTGGCTGCTGCTGATCGCGACGCCGGTTTGGTGGAGCTGCTGCAGACGCTGTTGGTGATGATGGTGCGGCTGGAAAGGATGAGGCTGTTCTGGGTGAAAAGTGAAATGATGCCCGTCGCCAAACAGTGGGACCTCGACTACAGAGGACCGGTCAAAGCGCGACTTGCCCGCAGAGCGTTTGCTCTGGAAGGTTTTTAGGGTGCTGTACGGACCCCGTTGTTGTCGGCACATCTTCGGGGCGCACGGCCCTTCATCTGCGGGCTGCATCTCTCCCTCCATACCGGCCAGGTGTCACAGCGCGGCGGTTGGCTGCGGGTCGGTATTGTGGCGTGCTGGTGTGACAGGCAGCTGATAAGTGAGGGATCAGACCGTCACTGTCTGGCTCGGTTTCCCTCACAAACACTATGTGAAGGGTGGGCTAATTTACTGACAAGTCGCCGCTCCAATCCCCAGTCGGGGGCGCCGATACTGAGGCTCCTCCAGAGGGAAATACAGGCGGGACTTGTGCGCCACTGCCTGCCTCCTTTTGTAGCCAGCATCCTCAGCGAGAACAACGGGGCGCTGTAGCAGTTATAGCCTACAATCTGAAAATTAAAAAAAGGAAAAAAAATAATAATTAAAGAACGAAATCCTACGGAAGAAAAGGCAGAGGCCATTTTGCTACTGAGCTCAAAGCGTGGGCGCAAATGGAAAGAAAAGGCTTCCACATAACCGAACATGAGGGCAAAAAATAAACTAGTCCAAAAGAGAATATCTAAGTGTTACATTTTTATTATTTAAATGACAAATTGTCGTTCAATAAAAATAAATGCATTTAATAAATAAGACATTTTTATTGGTCTTATCGCGGCCCCTGATTTGGCCCTATTGGCTACGGTAATTCTAGGGTGCTACACATCTACTCAACTGAGTCAAAGAGTCATGTGTGCTCATTTCAGTCCCTTTACCTTCTGTCTGTTAAAGGCAGGTCAACAGCTGTCCAGCAGCCCACAGGACTCAAAGTTTGCAGCGCCACGTGGGGGCGCCGCATCAATACCTTTTAACCGAGGAGGTTTTAATAGATGGACAGAGGTGCTTTTAACGGGGCCAGACGAGTCGGTACTTTTTTGCTTCCATATAATATCAGGTACAAGTGCTTCTCGTTTCTAGACACCAAGTCAGAACAGTTGGGAGCTGAACGATAAATAAAAACCCGACTCATTATATTTAAATAGTGATTCACATAACCTATGAATTTAACGTGAGATGTGTTCCCTGCCCATCGCTGAACAGCTGCAAGAAGCTGTGGCTTTGTCAAAATAAATAAATACATCGACGTTATCTATGTATGGCACTGCCGTATGTAACAAATAACCTAAATAACGAGAAGCAGAGTTAAATTTACATATTTCTGTATTCACCTGCCGTGATGCTAATCTGTTATGCAGAATAAGAACTGTAGTGCAGCCCGACTAAAGCACGTTTTGGGGTGGCTGTATGGGTATGGGAGTATTTAGCAGCGCTCTGCTCTTTCTGTATCACGTGATCGCGCACGTCCTGTTAATAGGGGTTGCGTGCCCCCCCCCCCGTCACAAAAACAGTAAATCTCCAGCGAGGTGGGCGCATAAGTTCCACACAGACTTTAACGCACAGGAGCGTTACGGGAGAGATTGGCGCGAAACTCTACAGCAGGTTATTCAGCATCGCTTAACTGACTGTTTAAACCCGTTTGAATCAGAATAAAGTTCAGCAATCATATTTTTAAAGAAACTTAAAGCCGCCACTTGGACAAGCCGAAGAGGATTCAATTAAGGATTTTTCTCACTCTGAGCAAATGCTGCCTGAAAGCGGTTTCAGTGCTGGGAAGATGCCGGTGACATAACGTTACTTACATCTTTGGATACAGTCGTTTAGATTCTCTTTTGGTAAATAAACCCCAATGAAGAGACAATAAACTCGGACTGATAGGCTCGACGTCCGTGAGCTGAAGCCCCCCCAGGACGCAGGGATCCGTGTCGGGATGGTGCGCCTGTTGAACTGCCTGCTGCTGGGATATCTGACCTGGAATCTCCGGATATCGGATGCTCACGGAGAGTACTGCCACGGATGGCTGGACTCTAATGGAAATTATCATGAGGGTTTCCAGTGTCCGGAGGACTTTGACACCATGGACGCCACAGTTTGCTGTGGCTCTTGCTCGCTGCGCTACTGCTGCGCGGCCGCGGACGCACGGCTGGACCAGGGCGTCTGCACCAACGACAGGGAGGTGGATAACACCGAGTTTGCAGCGCGTAGGTTTACTGATTTAAAACTAATTTAGGTCCAGAATAAGTGAATAAATAAAACTGCAGATTTCGTCGAGTCTACATCATATGTATAATTTAAGCAAAACATCACAAAAATAATTTATTAGAGTTTAATTAGGTTGAATAGAGAAAAAAATACATGGTTAAACCCTAAGTTTAGTTTACTTAAATCCAGTAGTGGTTAAAAGGTAATTACAGAGACACCGTCAGATGTCTCTGTAATTACGTGCCTATTTAAGTTATAGCAGATCCTCCTGGAGAGGTCAGAGGTCGGCTGAACAATTAAGACAGCGCAGAGCACTCAGTGCTTTGCTGAAGGACACTAATGCACTTTGATGACATTCGCAGAGTTCCCCACAAACTTAGTAGGAATTGAAACTAGACACTGATGTTTCTTAGAAATATCTAATGTGTTTTGTAAGACCTTTTCCCCTGCAGCTGACATTTTCTTATTTGCAGTTTCCATCCATTGAAATTCTGCCGTTTAAAGCTTTAATCAGCCAGAGATGCCTGGCCTGCTTTTTATCTCCGCTATTTTCTTCCACCACACTCCAATTTATTATCAGTGGAAAGTGGAAACCTGGACAGGTTTTTGATGACCCACCCTGTCAGTCACTCCACTAAAACCTCTTTAAACAAATTCTTGTCAAAAACTTGTAAGCAGAAATTAGTTGGAAATTTGATCAAGCGGAGCAGGTTTACAGTCCAGGAATGTTTTGCAGAGTTTAAACCTTCTCACACAAGCAGGCCTATTATGCTGCCAGAAATAAAGCACATTAGCTTTGACAGCTCGCTAATTTTCAAACCAAAGTAATCACAACATTAGGAGACAGCAAGTCCTTTCCGTGGCTTCTTTATTCAGTGTTACATTAACCTGCCGTTGGCTGAGGTTTGATCGGGTTTCTTTAAATTTCCCGAACGGATAAGCTTAGAAGCCTTTAACTGAACGGACTGTATGCTCACAATTTCCCATTTTTTCCCTTTTAAAATGAAAAGGCTTCATGAAGTGTAACTTGAGATGCTTGTGTTTTCAGCAGGAATGTGACTTTGTTTGTTCATAATGCTGTGAATAATAATAAAATGTCATGATTAAAAATGATTAGCATCACACTGCTTAGTGACTAACAAGGTAAGATTTGAAACTCTTCAGGATTTATAAGGATTACTTATTGTAATTGTTAACGTTATTTCCTCCTGTGGGAAAACACTTGGAGGCTGGTGTAGAAAAATGTGATTATTGACACTGCACAAAAACAGAGCTGTAATAGCCTGAAATATTGCTTCATAGGAAGTTGTATTAAACCCAAATGAGCTGCTAACAACAATACAGTGTGCCATAAATGGTTACATAGTACAGATTTTATTAGAAATTTTTTTTTTTAAATTTCCTTACACCTAACGTGTAGCTCTCTGCCATCGCTGCTGATTCTAACTTGGCTGTGTTGCCTCTCCCACAGAGCCCATCTATGTCCCCTTCCTGATGGTGGGGAGCATCTTCATCGCCTTTATCATAGTTGGCTCACTGGTGGCCGTCTACTGCTGCACATGTTTGCGGCCCAAACAGCCAACCCAGCAGCCCATTCGCTTTTCTCTGCGTAGCTGCCAGGGTGAGACCATCCCCATGATTCTTACCACGGCTCCCCCGAGCCTGCGAGCGCCGTCGCGGCAGTCCAGCACGGCCACCACCAGCTCCAGTTCAGCCGGAGGGGGCAGCTCCATGCGGAGGTTTTCTTTTGGAGGTCAGGGGCAGCAACAGCAGCAGCATGGCTGTCTGGTGTCTGCCACCATCTCATCATCAGCCTCCACACCCACCCAGGCCCCACAGACTCTTCCTCCACCTCTGCCTCCACCTTACACATCCCCACCAGCACCCATGACAGGAAGCATCCAGCACCCACTGCCTTCATCCCACACCCAGCTGCAGCTCCACCAGCCCTCCATGTCCTCTCACACATCTCAGAACACCACCTTCCTTCTGCCCCAACAATACTTCTTCCCTCTGCAGCCTGACACCTTTACGGCGGCTAAGGGCTTCGCTGACTTTGGGCAGAGCTGACAGGACTCTCAGCTGGGGAAATAAATTATTACACAATTTTTAGTGGGCAGGAAGGGACCTGGCACAGACAGATC
This sequence comes from Australoheros facetus, assembly GCA_030220045.1. Lineage (NCBI taxonomy): Eukaryota > Metazoa > Chordata > Actinopteri > Cichliformes > Cichlidae > Australoheros > Australoheros facetus. Next base: position 2,023 of record JASGAU010369710.1, on the reverse strand, counting down.
CATGCAACGTGGATGAGGCCCGGCCAAATGACCGCAGAGTGAGCTGTTGGAGGACAAGGCACAAAGTGTGAGAGCTGCCGTGGTCGACCAGCGTGGCCTGAGGCACTTCCCTATCTGTGGCACAGGACAGATCAGCAGAACTGACACCATTTGTAAAGTTTATGCACTTTTACTCTGGGAACAGATCTCTATGGTTTCTGTTTGTTGATGTTTCAAGATGGAAGTCGAGACTGAAAAGTCATCAGCGACCTCCCTGAAAAACAGATGTTGCTGTCACTCAGACTCTGCTAAGCACTGTTACATTAGCAGAGGTGTAATAGACATGGGAAAGCAGCTAATTCCTTTTTCTGACAATCGGAAGGACTTCTGAATGAGAGACATTTTATTTTGTGTTATAAGAGAAGTTATACAGCTATTCTACCCAGATCAAGGTTGTCATATTGATTCCAGCAAATAAATGTCTCATAATAACTTCTATGTGCTGATGTATGCAAAGTTTATTAACTAACAGTTTTCTCCAGAAAGAAGCGTTATCATCATAATCACTGAGACAACAAGGAAACCAGAGAGGTCAGGCCCGCACAGCAGCTCCCTACCTGTCGCTGGTTCTTGCGCCAGACTTCACAGTAGGAATGCAGCGCTGAGATCAGTCATTGTCAGTGCTCAATGAGCATGGCGTGGTCACAGTGTTAAAAACAACTCACCCCAGAAATAGAGGTTTAGGTTGCACCAGCAGGTATGGCAAAACCTCCACAAAGACTGTTCTGTTACCCGGTTACCTGACTGTGAAATAGACTTGGCATTCGGTTTGTCGTGAAACCACAAAAGCTGTCCGGCCTCAGGCTGTTTGCTGTTGCGTTCAGGTATATGTTAATGTAAGTCTTTTATCACAAAATACAGCTCACATGAATGATGTCGGTCAGTGTTACCTGCCTCCAGCTTGTCCTGCTTTAACTTGCAGCCGTCAGTTCAAACTTCTGTATCGTGCCCTGGATTATAAAAGGAAAGTAGAAGCCATGAACACATTTTCATGATATTTCCTAAGCCTTTTTGGAAACATCAAATCCTTTATGTTTTTGCCAGGCTCAGAAAATTTTCCAACTTCTGTTCCAAATTATCTTTGAAGATAGGATCCCAATTTCTGCACACAGTGAATGTTTTTATTTAAAACAATCTTGTGGATTTGATAACAATTCAAGTTTTGGATCTGTTCTCAGGTCCTAATCTTTTGAAACCTCCAACTTTTATTTTATTTTAGAAAACTACCAGAAAACTGTTGGTTACTTTCCCATATTTTCTATCAGATATGTCACATATACGCTTTTACAGTTATGGCTATTTCCATTAAACTTGGCCAGCATATGTGTAAGTAATCCCTACAACCCAAAAGCTCAGGCCTCCGACTGCTGTAAACACTTTGTTTCAGGGAGGTTTTTTTTAAATATACTTTTGGCTCTGTATGATGCATCTGACGGATTATTGTCATCTCCAGCCGGCAGCATCCCAACCCACCTGTTATTTGAACCTGTTTGTGAAGAAAGTTGACTTAAAGAGCTGCAAGAGAGCTAATACAGCTTGTTTCAGATAGTGGATGAATTGGGCTGCCCCAAGTAGGGCTGCAACTAACGACTATTTTGATAGTCGATTAGTCATCGACTATTGAAATGATTAGTCGACTAATCGGATTATGAATCACATAATTATGAGATTACACTTATTTAGCTATCAGCTTTTACATTTAGCATAAGGTTATTTAAAATGTGGTAGTAAACACATACTTCATTCAAAACTTTTAATCAGGTTTGCTGCTGATATAACTTTAACGGTCCATTTTTCCAACCATAAAAAAAAAGTATATAGTGCTATCCGGTCTTTAAGTCGGACATCATTTCTGGGTCCAAATGCTTCAAAATAAACAGCAAAGGTATAACCAATGACTGTTCACTATTAAAGATGATTGTAACATACCTTATCAACTGCAGCCATTTCCGCTTCTCTTTCTCATCGGTAAAATCACAGCTGA
>JASGAU010369709.1:0-10670 GCA_030220045.1 Australoheros facetus | reverse complement strand
GTGATGGGGATTTCACATTATTGTCTGCCATTAAGGCCAAATCGTTAATCAAGAAAACTCTTTGCAAATTATTCTACAATAACAATGGCTATTCGTGCAGCCCGACAAGAAACACACAAAATCAGAAATGAGCCAAAAATGATAAACTATCCCAACGAGCGTTTTAAGTTTTCTGTAACCCATTTAAAGCCACTGAAAAAAAGACTTTTTGAACTACTTTTGGTTTTCTGGAGTGAGGAGCTCGACTCGCAGCCAACATTAATGACTGGAATCCAGTATTAAGTCTGAACCCACATAATTACATACATTACACTTCATCAACACTCACTTACATCGAGTGGCTGCTGCGTTCAAAGCACCTCACACTGTGGTTCTGTGACGTACCGACAGGAGCTCTCAGCACAGCACACATCTGAGGTGTTTTCCTTTGAAAGAGATACTGCTGTCTAAATGCATCACGGGTACTTCCTCCGCCCTGGAGGACGGGGAGGTGGAGGGGATCCAAACAAAAACATGGTATCGTTTAGTCATGGAGGATTATCCCACTCTTGAGTAGGTTATTTAGGCCCATCTTCTCTCTGTTTCCACAATATAACTGTTTGTTTCAGGCAGCTATTGTGATGTGTTTTGATATGTGGTGCTGCAAAGGATGGTTGTCCTGTATCAGGTGTTTCGTTTTTTTTCAAAGAGCTCCTCTGTTTATCTGATTAGTAGTTGAACTCTGTTTTGTCTACAGTAACCTGAGAATAAGTGTATATGTGTGTGTCTGTGTGCGTGTTTGTGACAGGCGGACATGATGTTCAGTTCAGGGGTCTTCTGGATGGGCCTGTTCTTCATCCCAGTCACCTCACTGATCTTTGATGTGGCCTACAAAGTGTGAGTCTTCTCTCCGCTCTCCTCACTCATCATCGCTCTAATGCGCATCCAATTCAGGAAATTCCTGCAGAAATATGTCCTAAAGAAATTCCTGACCAAGTTTTTGTCCAGGCTTCCAAACATTTCTAGTGTTTCCATTCTTTGAGTAGAAATGTTTGTTTCTGGCGTAGCTGACATTAGCCTGTAGCAGATTCAAGGTGTCAGGAGCAATTTGCAGAGCCGGGGATTTCATATTTTCTGATTTACTCCAAGCAGCTTGAATTGGTTGAGCTGGTTTTAAATATCAGCCTGTGGAGCTTCAGTCATGTTCAAACATCTGCTGTATGATACTGGTTTTTATAAAACCTTGTTTCGTTTACAGTGTGAAGAAGGCGTGCTTTAAGACACTGGTGGATGAGGTGCAGGAGCTCGAGGCATTATCTAAAGACCCTGGAGCAGTAGTGCATGGAAAGAGGTACTGTTACACACCACATTACCACTTTTCCACTCCTGCCTTTATTTTGTCTGAAAGTAGATCAAAGATCATCCGTGTTTGATAAAAAGTAGATGAAAGTTTATGTCCCCACAAAAACATTAGGTAGTGAGGTAAAATAATAATATCTGTGTAGCTTTATCATAGTTTTTTCTATAATTCACATCATCTTTTTCTCTATAAAAGTGTTTGTATTTGAGGCAAAGAAACTGGGCAGCATCACCTTCTTTACTGTGCATGCACCAAACTTTGCAGCAGAGGAAGATTTACAGATCTCGCTTGAAATAAATAAAGTGCTCAGCAGCACTTCATTCGTTTGTATATCTTTCTTTGTAATCTTGGAACCATTAGACATCCGAGAACATTTATGGAATTATCGTAATAATGAGACTTGTAATTGTTAAGTTGTGATTCTCACTGGCAATGTGAGATTTTGGCACGTGAAAATACACAAGTGCCTAAAACCAAATAAAATGAATGTCTGGCATTAGCCAAAATCAGTTGTTTCTCCAATCAATACCATATGATGTGAAAACAAGAGTACCCTCAAATGCCAAAAACCCAAATTTCGGTCCCAAAATGACTTTTCTTGGATGGTGGAGTCAGAACACAGTGTTGCAAGAAAGTAAAATACTTTAGATCCCTCACATCTATACGTTGTTGATTTGTGCAAATGCAGTACCTTATAAAACAAATTATGTCAGAAAAGAAAATTGGCAGAAAATTTTGCTTTGCAGCGATTTAACATTACAAGTAGGAATTTGTAATTTTGTTTTGATATAAAGGGTTATTTTTAGTATATTGGTGGATAAAATAAGCAGAGAGCAGCCTCTGGATTTTAGCTAGTCTATTAAATGATATAAACGACAGACTGATGTTCTTTATTACATTGATGCATAAAAATCAAATACAAAATGAAAGCACTCTTCTTGATTGACTTTATAGCGTTAATCACATGGCTCACAAGGCAAAATGACAATTTTATGTTGTCTCTGGGTTTCACATCTCCCAACAATACCAGGACTGCCTCGGCTATTATTGTTTTTGGGTTTTTTTTTTGCAAAATATGAATCATTCACCCAAATTTTCAAGATTATCCTGGAGGAAGAATCATCTCTGTCCTTCCAAATCCCTCAAAATGTAGTTAATACTCACGGTTCTGCTGCCAGCAGTATTCCTATGTGGAGGGAAGAAATCTTCAAATTGCTGTTAAATTGCAGGAGTTTGACTGTAATGTCAGTAATCATGTCATACGAGAGATTGTNCCCCCATTCAAATACTGAATGCCTCATTTTTGAGCAACAGTCCTGCTACAGTATATTAAAGCCATACATTATAGCTTGTATCAGCTGAAGCATGTCTGCTCTGCTCTGCTCTCTCTGGGGTATGAAGCCGGCAGCAGCCAGCAACACGGAGCAGATCAGTGTGAGATCTATGGCTGAGTGAAAGTGATCCTCCTGCCTGGACACTATCCCAGACCCAGCAGGCTGCAGACACACACACACACACACACACACGCATACACCCGCACACATACAGAGGCAAACATATAGTGATAACTGCTCAAATACATAAACGTTTTTTGCACATAATGCTTGTAGGCAGCCACATTCGTGCACACGCAGGCATCTGTTGTTACAAACATTTGTTACCTTTACAAGAATGCCTTTTGGCCAAGCTGCTGCTTCAAATATTCCTCTCACACACTCGCTTTGTTCTTCATTGTGCATCTCCACAGTAATGTTTCCCTACACGGTGTTTGTACCAGCAGGTATAGCAGTTGGCAGGTCCCTGCACTCTGGAGGGGCTTGGACAGCCTTGATGTATGGGTCATTAAATCTACCCGTGGCGCTCAGCAGGCTGCTAACACACTAAATGTTTCTGTTTGTGTGTGTGTGTGTGTGTGTGTGTGTGTGTGTGTGTGTGTGTGTGTGTGTGTGTGTAGTTTGACGGAGAGAGCCCAGCTCCTGAAGAACGTCTTCAAGAAGAGCACAGTGAGTCTGTACCGGTCTGACTCCATGCAGCAGAACCTGCTCCGTAAGTTACACGCGGATCTTTCTTTTTCTTTCTTTCTTTTCTCACTCTGTCTGTCCCATCCTCACTTTAGCTGCATTAGATTTATTTCCTCCCAAATATGTTTCCATGTCAGGTGGGGCAGATCGAGCTTCATAATTCCTCCTCTGACACATACAGTACTGTATCTCCAGAGTAGCTTCCCTTTCATCCATTGGTACACAGTAACACTCTGCTCTTCCCACTTCAGTTCCCATATCGTCTAACCAGGTGCAGATCAGGATTCGTGCCAGCAAATGGCCCCATAGTTTCTTAACACTTAATTCTCAAACACTTACTATAACACTTATTCCTGTTTAGGTGAATACAGTCAGCTTGAATCGTGCAAAGTATTGAATCGGTCAGAATCAGGTGTTACCGATTTATGTATTCAGTTCATTTTACTTGTTTTTCTTGTACTTCATGGATGTTTAGAGCAAGTCAACATTAAATATGAACATGTGTAAATAAATAAGCTCAGATGATGCTGTTAACCGGTGGCTTGTCAGATTAGCCGTCACACTCGCTCAGCTGATGCAGCACAAGTTGCCCCATGTGCCCGTCCCTCAAGACTAAAATTCGAAAAGCTTATTTATCCAAATATCAGTTATTTCTTACAGCCCACAGCAGCGAAATCCTTTTTAAATGGCGCTTAAAACCTTTCAGAGTGTTTTTATATTTAGTAAGGTATTAAAAAAGTACCAAAAATATTCAAACTCAGGTGTGCTATTGAAACTTTGCAGTGACTGTCTAAGTGTGGGTTTTTGTTTTCTGTTCTTTTGTCTTCTTTTCGGTCTTTTGTCTGATCAGTTTGTTTTTTGTTTGTCTCATAGGTGGGGATGAGACCATTGTTGTGTGATACCTTTTGAAATTCATTATTCAAACCTCACCCCGTTTACATCTCCAGCCCCTCTGTAGCTCCCTGATAGACACCGCTCTCCTTCCTTTTCGTTGTGTACTTCCTGTCCCTCCTCTCGTGTGCCTTCGTGTGTTCTGAGTTAAGCTCGGTAGAACGACGTAATGATGAAATGATGAAATGTTGCGCTGTTATTCCCCCCCACACTATGCACTCGTCACAGCGGGGTCCTTTGAACTTTCCCGCTGGCCTCCAGGTACCGAGCGGGTCATTTGACACCTGAAGGTGAGTCAGGGGTCAAAGGTCAGATGAGATCCTGTAGGAAAGTTTCCGCTTTTACGCAAAGAATAAAACTTCTGGGGGAGATGTAAATTCTCATTTTGTGTTTTGTCACATGATTTATTTTAAGTCTGACATGGTGGGAAATTTGCTTATTTAATTTTTTCTTAAGGTTAAATTTGAAGATTGCTGCAACTCTCATATCTGTCTGTTCACTTTGTGCCTCTTGTATACAACCATCAGCATTATGCCCAAGGCACAGTACTTTTTAATTAATCTGAAAACTGTTTCCATCTGCTGCACAATGGACGTAACCACCAAGACGCCACCCACTGGTTTCTGAAGTCCCGCAATGAACCTTCAATTTTAGCATTTTGGTTGTTATGTTGGTTTTTGAAATAGAAGTTACCGTATATTTATGAGCTAATGTTGCATTCATAAACTGTATGGGTGCATCGCACAGCCACTAACTGCACATTAGTGCTCAGTAACCTTTAAATAACAAACCAGAATTTTACTCTTCAAAACTGATTTCTTGGACGGGGAGTTAGTACATTTAACCACACAGCAAACCATATCCTCAGATAATTGCATTACAATTCCTCCAGAAAGCATCAGCAAGGTAACATGGTCGAGTTTGAGTTTAAGGACTCAAATTAGTGGTGGGGGTGGGGGGGGACATAATTTTAAATGGTTGCATTTTATAAAAGAAAATTCACCCCCAGTGCATTTGTAATGTCAGGGATTAAATTACCTATAGATCCCCAAACCTTTTTTTTTTCTAACAGGCTGTAAATTGTGGCAGTTTAACAGGGGAATGACTGGCTTTTGAGTGTAGAACATGCCTGTTATCATTAAACTGATTTTTACCACAGTGACTTTAATGTGAGAGGAGCATAAACTGGAGCTGGGCAAAACCAGAAACTCCTTAGGTTAGCAAAAAGACTGCAAAGCAGAGCAAAAGCTAACCTGGTACACAGGTTGAGACCAGTTGGTGACCTTTCGCCCCAGAGAGCCTCAAGTCACTATGGAAAAATGTGCATTCCCCAACCAGTTGGCAAGTGGTTGCTGAAGATTGCTACGTAGGTGAAATTGGTTGCAAAGAGGAATATGTAATGCCGTCTCAAAGACCACCTGGCAATTGCTTTTGTCACTTTTGTCATTGCCACAGTTGCTCTGAGTTTGCATGGAAGACACTGACTTGTCTGCAAACCCTCGCAAGCTTCTCTCCCAAGTGGTGGTTGAACAGTGTGATGCAAAATTGAGATCAGTATCCTTCAAAGTGAAAGTAGTGCCTTTTGAAACTTGCCGGTTTCAGCAGGAGGCACAGCTTTTACTCTGAAGGCGAATGTTCTCTGTTTGAATCACACTTTTTCGCATTTCACTACCGATCGGCAAATAGTTGGCGAGTGTTTGCAGACAAATCTGTGTCTTCCATGCAAACGTAGGGCAACCGTGGCAATCTGCTAGCAATCAAGGAGGGAAGTTTTTGGTGCGGCACCATATACCTCTTTGTAACCAGTTGCACCGAGCAACTGCTGGCACCCTCCAGCAACCACTCTACAACCACTTAGGGCCTGTGTGACTGAGACCTCACATACTGACTCAAACAGGTTTGTTTTCTTTCTTATCTGATTACTAAAGACCAACAAATTCACCAGAATCTGATGTTATTTTAAGTCAACATATTGTTTGTTTTGTTGTTTTAGTAGTGAAGCCAAAGTAAAAATAGTTTGCCTGTTTGCCTAGTTATTAGTCACCTTTCACTAATTGGACCAATTGTGTTTCAGTTGAAAAGTTACAAATCAGTCAACTCAGTGGAGTGGGTGATTCAAAGGTCTTGATCCAGACACTTACTTAGTGTAATAACCGTAGGTATGGTAAAACAGCTGCCCAACTATTAAAAAAAAAGCCTGTCTAGCACCACCTTTGATGTTCATTAATTAACACGTTCCAAGTAGTGACTTCTGGAAAAACGTGTGAGATCAAGTACTACTACTACTACTACTACTACTACTCCTATAACACAGACAGAGGAGGCTTAAGAAAATACTGTTTTTGGAAGCTAACTGGCTGCACTGATTTTCAGCAAGAAATCAACAATAAGCATATTTCCCAAATTTAAAACTTTAGATTTTGTTTATTTTGTTTATTCATTTGTCTTAAGTGTGTGTGTGTTTTAATGTACATTTTGTTTCTTTTTTTTAAATCTATGCAGCTTTTGAATTTTATTCATTATTTTCACAGATGGCTACGCCTTCTCTCAAGATGAGAACGGAGTGGTGTCTCAGTCTGAGGTAATCAGAGCGTATGACACCACCAAGCAGCGGACGAACACATGGTGAAGCGCCGGCCTTCTCGTTCACGGCCGGCCCGTTCGGAGCCACGGCAGCCGTTTCCAGTGGCGATATTTGAAGCTTAACAGGGAAAAGCGGTGGTGTGAGCATGTGCCTCCAGCGCTGAGGGGAGGGGGGTTTGGAAACAGAAGAAAGGGACATTGTGTAGTCTTTGAAAAAAGGGATTTAAAAAAAAAAAAAAAAAACCCACAAGGAACAAAACAAATCATGTTCACTATCACTTGTAGTTGTGTGTCCAGCAGACATGATGAGCACTGTGCTTTCTTAGCAGTCTGTGGTCTGAAGTTCTTCACTGTTCTCGCTCTGTTTGTCTCCTTTCTGTTGATTTAAGGCCAAAAGGCCTAAAATCATTGGATTAAATCGAACTCAAACACTGGACAGCAGTTAGTTTTAGAGGGTTTTGAACTTGTGAAAGATTGCCAAAGAGCAGTCGTGTATACAATCGTCCAAGTACTAGTGAATTCGGGAAAAACAAACTTAAACCAAATGTAATTAAACTCCTGTGTGTATTCCAGCACAAAAACAGACCACTTCAGAGCAGATGTCTGTAACAGTTTCATTTGATTTTTGCACTCGAGGAAGCATCTGTATGTGTGAAGCCTTACATTTTATCATGCCTTTATTTTTTCCATCTGTTTTTTTTTTAAATGCATTTTAGTTCAGTTTTATACATATGTAGATACTGTGCCTGGGTTTTCATTGTTTTTACCTCTTCTTTATTTATTGATTTTTTTTTTTTTTTAAAAGAAGTTGCCTCCTGCAGCCTACCATAATCCTGTTTCCACTGTGTTTGCAGCAGACGCATTGCTCTTACTTTGCATTCCACGCATCGCTCCTGTTTCAGCAATCACAACGGTGCCTACGTAAAACTGTTCCCTCTTAGCAGAAAAAGATAGCTTAGACCAGTGCCCCCCACACACACACACGCACACACACTTACTGTCTCCCCACCACAGTATTGCACTCGTACAATGTGAAAGCTACAGATTAGTTCCCGCAGAGGTGACGAGGAGGCTTGCTCGTGGGTTTTTGTTGAAGCGTACCGTGGTGGCAGTGATTCCCTTAAAATGGAGATTTTATCCTTCTAACATAAGTGCCATTAGCTTAAGGGAGAAAGAGATATTAGCCAGGAAACTCCACGACAGTATCAGAACTACTCTGTCTCTATAGTTATTTTGTGGATTTGTATTTTTATATTGGAGATGTATGAATTTTGCATCGATCGGCTTTGTAATGAATCGTCTGTAACTTTTCGTTTTTTCTTTCTCTGATAAACTGGCAGGATAGATTAGATGTGACGAGGAAACGGAGCTTTCTTAAATGTCTTGTTATTATTATTAATATTAATATTGTTACAGCTTGATTTATTTATAATTGACTAATGTCTGTGTGATTGCTTTTTTCTCCCTATGGGAGATCAGATTTCCGATGGTGTGAGTGTCGGTTTATTGCCTGCATGTGCATGTTCCGTATGAGTGAGTGTGTGTGTGTCTGTCTGTCACCTCTACTGTGGATAACCTCTGTGTATGCACTGCATGTCTGTGTCCTCTATGAGAGACTGAGAGTTTCTAGCACCTCAGTCCTCCTGGTGTGTTTCTTTAATTGTATATGTGTGTGTGTGTGTGTGTGGCTGCCTGTGTGTGTTGTGACGCTTGCTCAAGTTGTCCGTCTGCACGACTCCAGGTATAGCTATAGTGTACTAGTGTGTGCCGATGCATGGCCAGTCCGGGAACGCGAGACTGCCGGTGTGTGAATGTGTGTGTGTGTGTGCGTGCGTGCGCGTGTGTATTCGTGGTCAAACTCGACCTTGACTGTGAGTTTCCGACACACAGCTCGCTTCGACAGGAGATGTTGCACAATGCACTCGATGTACCTTTGCAGTTGTGGATATCTGGTATTCTCTGGATTCGGTATATGATTTCTTTTGGGTGTACATGTTTGTGACTTGTTTTCTTCACGCAGTGTACCTCTGCTTTACAGGAAAGCTCATTTGTGTTTTGTGTTTCTGATTATTTTTCTCTCCTGGTCTTTGGCGTGAAAATTTAATCGACTGTCATCGTGTCAGAAATTTTCCAAACAGCAGAATGTGGATGTCGTTGTTGTGGAAGGCTTGGACTGTTTCTGTTTCTTTCTCTCTTTTTTTTTTTGTATTTTTTTTCCAGAAAACATAAAACACACGTTGTTGTCTGTGAAGGTCGTGGGCTGCATGAACGGAAAACACAAACTGTTCTCTGAAGTGTTAACCATACTACTGCGATCACTTTACAAAAGCGGGGGGGAAAAAGCACCTTTAACTTTTTTAAATTTGTTTCTCTTTTGTCATTCTGTTCGATGATTGTTCTGCATGTTGGGACTGCAAACTTATAAGTGTTGTCTTTACTGCCATGAAGGACTACTGAAATAAACTTTACAATCACTGAGGAACAATGTGAAGGTCTTTTGTGTACTTGCAGATTTGTAATCATTGTGTCATCTTGTGCCCGCGTGTGTGTGTGTGTGTGGCGACAAACTGGACTGAAACTCCAAACAGGAAAGGGAGGGACGGCCATCAGCCTGCAAGCACGACAAATTATATCAATAGAGTCCTTATTTGTTATAATTGTGGGGTTTACTTGTGTGATCCCACACAGACTATTTAATCCTGTTTGGCTTTTCAAATTCTCATTGTTGTAATCAGGATCCAAAAAGTTTCATTCATTAGTTGATTGACAGCACATTTTTTAAGCATAAACACTAACAAATCTCTGGTTACAGCTTCAAAATGTGAGTTTATTATTGTAAACTGTAACAGGAGATCTTTGGATTTTTGCGTGTTGGTCATTGGAAACATTTATAAGACGCCAGCTTAAGCGTTCATTTCTGTGATTGATTGTGTTGCTATTTGTAGATATTTTACAGACTAAAAAAAAACATAAAGCATTACTTTGACAGATTAGTAATTAAATAAATGCTGAGGACATTTGAATTAAAATCACTTTTTCAAGTTGTGGAGTGTAAGGTTTTGTTGCTGGTTGATTTGGTCACACCTGTTGCTGGTGATTACATGGCAGCCAAATTAAGCCAGGTTGTTTTAGTAAAGATATTAAAAAGCACACTTCTGAGACAACTGCTCGATTTAATTACCTGAAAGTCTTAAAGTGCTCATTTCCAGCTCCATATTTATATTCTTGGGACTCCACTAGAGTAGCTTTACATGATTCATGGTTTAAAATTATATTTATCTTATACCGGACCTTGGGGCTAGGGCTGCAATGACTAGTCGACATTGTCGACAATAATCAACAATAAAAATAGTTGACGACGAATTTAATTGTCGATAATAGCCGTTTATTATTACTTTTTTTTAACGTAGTGAGACATCTTCCTGTCTGTCTATCTCTGGCGAGCTTCACACATGCGCAATCCGGTTGTTAAGTGATGACGTAGAACTCCCGTTTGCGCAAACTGTCACGTGATCAATTTTCCGCAATGCCGTGTCCCTGGTTGTTTAACTCGAAAAAAACACACTCAGCTGTGATTTTACCGATGAGAAAGAGAAGCGGAAATGGCTGCAGTTGATAAGGTATGTTACAATCATCTTTAATAGTGAACAGTCATTGGTTATACCTTTGCTGTTTATTTTGAAGCATTTGGACCCAGAAATGATGTCCGACTTAAAGACCGGATAGCACTATATACTTTTTTTTTATGGTTGGAAAAATGGACCGTTAAAGTTATATCAGCAGCAAACCTGATTAAAAGTTTTGAATGAAGTATGTGTTTACTACCACATTTTAAA
>JASGAU010369706.1:0-10931 GCA_030220045.1 Australoheros facetus | reverse complement strand
AGGGAAGAAGATACAATGAGAATAGCAGTGGTCCAAGGATGGAACCCTGGGGTATCCCACACAGCAGAGGAGAGCATGAAGACTTAAAACCATCAAGACTAACACAGAATGTTCTCTCAGCCATAGGACCTCAACCAACTCAGGGCACTGCTATGAATGCCTGCACAATACTCTAAACGAGAGAGTAAAATACTGTGATCCACTGTATCAAAGGCCACAGTTAAATCCAGTAAAAACTAGGATAACATAATCCCCAGAGTCTGTAGCTAAAAGAATGTCATTAAAAACCTTTAATAGTACAGCTTCTGTGCTATGGAAGGGCTTAAAACCAGACTGAAAAACCTCAAAAATGTCATGTGACTCTAAGAACTCTTTTAACTGTATATAGACAATTTTTTCCAAAATTTTTGAGAGAAAGGGCAGCTTGGAAATTGGTCTAAAGTTTGAAAGCACAGTAGGATCCAAGCCAGCCTTTTTAATCAGAGCTTTCGGAAAGGCCACTGAGAGTTCCACCCTGCCCCCTGTTATCACCATTTATTGTCTGTTCACACTGTAAATAAATTCACTTTAAGCAATCCTGACGAGTGTGCATTTTGGTTCCTCCCTATTCCTTCAGCCATGACACCTACGCACACACATCTTCCAATGTCCAATTTTAGTGAACCTGAGTGAACTGTAGCCTCAGTTTTCTGTTCTTATCTGAGAGGAATGGCACGTGGTGTGGTCTTCTGTTGCTGTAGCCCATTGGATATTTTCTCTTTTTCAGACCATTCCCTGTATACACACATGGTTGCACATTTTTGCATACAGGGTACATCAGTAGATCAGCACCAACAACAATGCCACATTCAAAGTCACTTAAATCACCTTTCTTCCACATTCTGATGCTTGGTTTGAAAGTCATCTTGATCATATCTCATGCTTAAGTGCATTGGGTTGCTGCCATGTGATTGGCTGTTGAGATATTTGCACTGACAATTAGTTGAACAGGTGTACCTAATAAAGTGGCTGAGAGTGTGTGTATTAGTGTATGGTGAATGGACTGGTACACTTTTCTGCTTCCAGCACATTCTTACAAACAGGGATCTTTTTCACCCATGGGTTCTTGTCTTTCTCATGGGACAAATATCTGGTCTGTATCAGATAAAGGTGGAGTCATGTTTATGGTTAAGTTATGGTTAGGTAGGGAAATAGCTGTGGTTTGACTGCCCTGTGAAGTCATGGAAGGAGACATGAGTGTGTGTGCATGTGTATGTGTGTGTTTGTGTGTTACAGCCCCTCCTCTGACCTGCAGGGGCGGTTCCTCCTGCAGGCAGAGGTGGGCCTTGAGTAATATGAGCCACCTGGGCTCAGTAGTTTAAACAGGGTTCCACTAACCATTGTCTCCTTCTGCTCCTCCAGGTAAACTCAGTTTGTCTTTTGTTTTAGTTTGGTTTGCTGGTTAAGGTAAAATGCTTTTTGTAAAAAGAAGAAACTTTACAGAGTTCCCCTGTCATGAAACCAAAAATGAAAAAATGCAAGTTGGAGCAAAAAGCTGTGGAGCTGAACATTTTATTAAGGCAGGTGTAGTTTCAAACGGCTCATGTGGTAGGTTACATTATCCAGTCACAAAGTGCAGCCATAAAACTTTACACATCATTCAATATAAATAAGAATAAATACAGGCTAGTAAGAATAAATAGACAAAACGTGTCACAGACAAATAAATAAATAAATATGGAAATAAATAAATAAATAAATAAATATGGAAATAAATACACACTTGTCTAAAGTGTTACCAACAGACCGGTTCCATCTTTGTGAAGTCTTGTACCCATGTAATGGTGGAGTGAATAATTGTGAGGCCAGTGCATTTGTTATTGTATATGTTTGAAGTGTTTAAATTTATTTGGCATTGTGTTGAATTGAATTTGAAAGTTGACTTTGTCACTTGTTCAAACATTTTAAGAAACGTTGTCACATTTTTGGTGATATGTTCATGCTCTGAATGTAGATCCTTGACAAAACCCAGCAGGCTTTTGAGGTACCCTATGATGGCACAGGTGGAGCGTCGGATCTCATCTTCAGTGTTTCCCACCGGCAATGTTATTCCCTGAAGTGGCTTTACGTTGGTTGTGCTGTGTTGTTTATGCTGGAGAAGAAGTGAGAGCAGTTATCACAAAGGCATTGATGCAGCACAGTGCTCTGAGGATGTGAGCAATTTCTTTATAAAAATCAGGGTTTAAAAAGGTTTCTTTACAACAGATCACATGACTTTATGTTGTGATACATAAAGTGGGTTTCACAGATGAATGCAAATCTTTAGCTATATTCTCCAGCACATTTTATTTTATTGTACTTACATATATTTTTTCTGCCTTCTTCAGGTTGCAGAAAGCTGATTCCAATTCCCTTTTCATGTTCTCCCGAAGCACTGGTATTGGATCAGTTGTGGGATCAGTTGTGGATTTAGTTGTGGGATCAGTTGCGGGTTTAATTGGATTGGAAGCCATAATGGAGATGTACATCATCACAATGAGGGACAGCAGGAGCTCTGCAAGTAGTTGTGCAGACGAAAAACTGATGTTATCTGCTTAACACCACATTCAAAACTCCAGATTATTCTGAGAAAGAAAGAGCCTGTAAAATAAGCTGCACACCCTCACACTTTTTCAGTGTTCAGAAAACAGCCATGCATCACAAAGGTGGCAAGCAAGTAGACTTGATTTTTCAATTCAACATCATATATATAGCGCCAAATCACAACAGTATTAACTTCACTGCAAGATAAAAACTCTACAATCTAAGAGAAAGAACTGACAATCAGATAATCCCCTATGACTCAGCACTTAGCAACAGTAGGAAGGAAGAACTCCCTTTTAACAGGAAGAAACACCTCTTCTGAACCATTATCAGAGAGGTGCTGGGACCATGGAAAGAGAAGAGAAAAAGAAGAGCATAGACAGACATGGACAAAATTCAAACTATGGGAGGAGAAGACAAAAGCTGATGATATGCACTAGTGACATACAAACAGTGGTGAAAAGAGGTGAATGGAAAAGAAGTGCTCAGTGCATCATGGGAAGTTCCCCAGCAGCCTGAGCCTATAGCAGCATAACTGAGATGGTTTCAGGTCACCTGATCCAGCTGTAACTACAAGCTTTATCAAAAAAAAGAAAAGCCTGAAGCCTAATCTTAAAAATAGGGAGGGTGTCTGTCTCTCGAATCCAAACTGGGAGCTGGTTCCACAGAAGAGGGACCTAAAAGCTGAAGGCTCTGCCTCCCATTCTACTTTTAAATAACCACAAGTAAGCCAGCAGTCTGAGAGAGAAGTGCTCAACTGGGACAATGAGGTCTTTAAGATATGATGGGGCCTGATCATTCAGGACTTTGTATGCGAGGATAAGGATTGTTGATTTCCAATGAAAAGAAGAGGACAGAGGAGAGGAGAAATGGGATCTCTTCTTCTAGTCCCTATTAGCAGTCTCACTGTAGCACTTTTGGGTTAACTGAAGGTTTTTTTTTTTTTTTACCAAGCTTTTAAGGCGCCCTCATAATAAAGAAGTTCAGAAGTTCAGCCTAGACGTAATAAATGCATGAACTAGTTTTTCAGCATCATTCAGAGACAGTTTTGACATTATATTGTGCAGGTGAAAGAAGGCAGTCCAACATATTTGTTTAATGCGAGCGTCTGGTCAAAAAATGACTCCGTGCTTCACGCAATTCTAAAACTGCAACGCTTCTGAACACGCCACAACACGAAACTAAATAGCAGCTGTACACAAAGATCTGATTCACTCTCTACAGGGACAAATAATACATCTATATCATTTAACTATAATTCAAAAGCAGCTTACCTTTAGCAAGACCCATGGTTCTGTTTGCTGCTGAGTTAATGATCATAAACTGGCACACGTTGTGCTTATATAGCAAAACGAGGGATTTTTTTCGGTTTCAGTAGATGACGTTTGTAGTATTATCGTAGAAAGAATCTTGAATGTTGAAATGTTTCTGTTTTTGCAATTGTAGGGCACCCGTTCACCACAGTGGTTTATTGTGGGTAGGCGAAACAAACTGCCACAGAGTTCTGATGTCTGTTGATTAAATGAAAAAAAAAAAGGTGAACAACAGGTAATGATTTGACTGTGTCTATCAGTGACCCCCATAGTTAACCGATTGTGGCAGTGCAGGAAACCCAAAGAGACTGAGAGACTTGTTTGATTTATCACCATTTGTTCTTTCTCTTGCTGAATCACATTGCTTTCCTCTTTTGTTATCCAAACATTTCAAAAGAAGGCCCAGCCAGCCTGCTTAACTTTAACTGTAGCGTTCCAGCCGGCCAAATCCAACTGTTTTTGGTTTGAAACACCTGACGCAACTTTCAGCTGCTCCCTTAATTATAAGGGGTTGCTGCAGCAGGTGGCTCTGCATGTTTGATTTGGCAGAATTTTACGACAAGACGCCTTTCCTCATGCAACCCCAGTACCAAGATAATTCATTTCCCGTTGGTTATCTACAACTATTCAGTTTCTGCGTACTCGTCGCAACATTTAATGATCAGCAACAGGATGTTACCCCCTTGTAGGCCATGTAAGAGGTTGATTAACCTTGATGCATCATCACTAAATGGCACCTAGTGAGTGTATCAGTTATTCAAGTCCATTCTTCAAAACTTACAAATGTATTGTTTTCCATCCATAATCAAACCAATAGCTTTGACAGTGTTTAATATAATTTAACTGTACATAGTTACACATGCCCCTCGCCCCCGTGACAGCTGGGATAGCCATATTGGTCCATATTGACATGATACACACAGTTGCTGCAGATTTGTCTGCTGCACATCGATGATGAGAATCTCCTGTTCCATCACACCCCAAAGGTGCCCTATTGGACTGAGATCTGGTGACTGGGGAGGCCATTTGAGTACAGTGAACTCATTGTGGTGTTCAAGAAATCAGTTTGAGATGATCTGAGCTTTGTGGCATGATGCTTTATCCTGGTTGAAGCAGCCATCAGAAGATGGGTACACTGTGGTCATACAGGGATGGACATGGTCATCAACAATACTCAGGTAGGCTGTGGGGTTTAAACAATGCTCAGTTGGTACTAAGGGGGCCAAAGTGTGCCAAGAAAATCTCCCCCTCACCATTACACCACCAGGAGCATCCTGAACTGCTCATGCAAAGCAGGATAATTCATGATGTTTACACCAAATTTTGGCCCTACAATCCAAAAGTTGCAGCAGACCAGGCAACATTTTTCCATTTTCTCAGTTTCCTGACAGGAGTGACACCTGGTGTGGTCTTCTGCTGCTATAGCCCATCTGCTTCAAGATTCCACATACTGTGCATTCAAGTTTAGTTGTAACAAGTGGTCATTTGAGTTACTATTGCCTGGGCAGAGAACTGCCACTCACTGGATATTTTCTCTCTTTCAGACAATTCCCTGTAAACCCTAGAGATGGTTGTGTGGGAAAATCCCAGTAGATGAGCAGTTTCTGAAATACTCAGACCAGCCTGTCTGGCACCAACAACCATGCCATGTTCAAAGTCACTTAAATCACCTTTCTTCCCCATTCTGTTGCTCAGTTTGTATCTTCGTCTGTATCTTCAGCGGTTCCAGTTTCTGTGGACTCATGAAAGCATTAAAGATATATTCAAAATATACTTTATTTGGTCACAAATTTCATAAATTAATCAGAAAAGGTAAAATGAAGTCAATGGTTTTTTCCATTACTACACTATAACTGTGGACAAAGACGACACAGGATGTTATCACCTTGTAGGTTGTGCAAGAGGTTTTGAATTTATCGTAAAGCATTATCACTAAATGCCAACCACAGTGGATATCAGTTATACAAGATCTCAGAGTACTAATTCCATTCTTCTTCTGGTTTACTCCGTAACTCTGTTACCGGATAATTCCACCAAACATATGCACATGTTACTCATGTCATAGAACTGCTGTTCTTAGTCTTTTAATTTGCATCATTATTTCAAGTCCATGTCCTTGATCCTTCAGTCCCATGGGATTTTATCAGCAAAGGAATTAATTTTATCATGAATGTTGGTTTAGAGGTCTGGTCACCATTTTGGTTGACAACAACATGTCTCAACAATTACTAATGGGTTGCCATAAAATTTTGCCAGATGTTCATGAGTCCCAGAGTGTGAATCCAAATTCTCCCGGTAATTCCAGAACTTCCTTTAGTATCTCCCACAGGTGTAACAACATTGTGATGGGCAGGTGATCATCTCACAGCATCTCACATAATTCTAGCTTTTGATCTTTACCACGGACAACAATCACAGTTAGAGGTGAGGGGAATGGACATATTTATCTAAGCTTATGCTATAAACATAAGCATCTTCTTCAAATAGACTACCATAAGCCCAAAACAGATTCAGCAGTAACATAAAGACAACTGTAATGTCTCTAAGCAAGAGATGAGAAAAGCCTCACAGGCTGACTAGATAGGCCAGCTTATAATAAGTGCACTCATTTATAGAGTGTCTTATTCAACAATAGTTTCTGGTGGATCAACTTCAACATATATTACACACACATCACAGTATAAGTGCAAAATTTCAACATATAAGTGGGAACGTTTCAGTCCTTTACTACTCACCCACCAGATCTTATCCTTTTGGGCCTTGCGCTCAGGAAAGTCATTGACAGCACTGCTCAATTCCAAAGTCCTGGTGGTATACTCATCCTTTCTTCTCTTTTCCTCTTTTGAACACCACTTCCTTGTTCTACTTGCTAAACACAATTTAAAATGCCGCTTCAGCTCTGTAAGACACTCACTGAAAAACACATTTTGGCATTGTTGATCTCAACAGGTTTGGGCACATTTTGCACAAATGACAACCAGCAAGATCAGGAAGTACAAGTAATATATTTCCCAGCAAGCCCCTCCACCATTGAAACTTTTGAGGAAATATACCTATTTTAATCAGTGGAGTGTAAAAAAGAACTATTTATAGATCGAAAATTCAATTCATAAGGAAAAATGTATACTGCATAAAAAAAGTTCGTTGTGATTCACAAGATAGACTCATGATTTAAATATATAGTAGAACTCTAATGTGTCCCTTTCACTGTAAACTTGTGAGCATAAATAATCAGTATAATGTACAGGAGTGTCCCCTTTAGTAGTAATTTTGGCTTGGCTCATTCTGCCTTCTAGTCTCAGGGGTTTTTTCCTGACTGCCCTGACAGATGTTAGGGCTTTGGTATCTCCCCAAGGCTTAAAATCTGTGTTTTTAGTAAAATTTATCAGTTAATATTCACTCAGACTGGGCTCAAGAAAGAAGCCTCCCAGTGCAAATTTAAGATTCCCATCAGGCTCTTGTGAACATCTTAGTGTCACCCCAAAGCACCATGGTGTCTAAATGCAAATGGGACTGTTGACAGCATTACATTTTGTATCAAGTCTTTATCTTGTCTGTAAGTTAATTTTGCAGGGTGGAGGGTGTTAATCATAATAAATGTGAGGTGAAAATGTTTTGAAATGAACAAATTCACTTTGCCATTGGATGAAAGACACAGGTTTAATGATTGATATTAAATACCATTATGTGTCCCTGTCACGTATTTTTGTTACTGTTATCCCTCTCTGCAACCCCTACTTTCCTTGGAGTGGCAGTGAAAGAGTCTCTGAGAGTTGCCAAGGCTTAATTGCTAATTGTTTACGCCTGACAAGGTGAGGATAAAAGTATGCCTGAGGCTGGCTTTGTGGGAGATGCCACGTTTTGCCTTCATGCTCTTTCGGTTGTCGTTTTTAACTTAGAATACAAAGTAAAAAAAACAAAACAAAAAAAAAGTGTTTCTACAATCTTTGGTGACAGTCACCTATTTATGTTGTGACTTTTGAGACTTGACGATGATGAAAACTCAGGAATTACAAAGAAGAATACTCTACTACAAGGAAGTATTTTAGTACTCTAGTACAAGGAAGGAGGAAATGGAACATAAACTGTAATAATGATAATCAATGGAAATTTTCATGTCTAAAAAGGAATTTCCCATTTTTCCTCATTGTTATTCAATTGCTTTGATTTTTAATGGATACTACAAGTGAGGATATCAGAGCCATTCATGAAAACTCCCTCCTAATGTTTCACAGGCATGCAGGGTACCTGCATGGAGCCCCAGATGTTGCCAGGCAACTCAGAAGCATTTGTAAACAAAGACCAGAAGCCCTTTTCCTGACAGACAGACCAAAGACTGACCACTGACAGGCATACTGTAGCTGCAGCGTAACTATGGTGTAAAGCTACTTTAATGAGATAACATTACACAGTAACTACTGTCAGTCATGAGCTCAAGCACCCTTTCTGCTGTGATGGAGAAGCTGATTTGCCGCCTGTGTCTGAATGACTTTCCCTGTGGAAATGGCACATGGGTAAGTATCTTAAACACTGAATGTCTCTCCAGCAGTACTTCGCAACACTAACAGTCCTGTTTTTAACAAGCCTACCAAACTAAACACATGTATTTTTTATGCAGAGAAACGTCAAAGACAGTGAGGAGTGCGCAGAGACAGAGTCCAAGGATGCTCTCCTGGATCTGCTGAGCTGCCCTCATTCTCCATGGCAGCATGATGTATCATGGAGCCCTCAGGCTTTGCCTCTGAGACGACTGGCTGTGCTCACACCTGAACGCCTGCACACCCACTTCATTTACAACTACTTCACTACACTTCATATTGTTGACAGAGGTGTGAGTAGACCTGTCATTAGGGGTACACCAACTGTGAAACCAAAGGACAAAAATTATGTAAATGTTAAAATTAACAATTCTGGCTGACAGTTGATGGCGAGGCTGTTATCCTATTTCTGTTTCTCTGTTTAATCACAGTATATTCAAACATTTAAATGATGTAAATGATGATGTCCTCTTATTTGACAATAGGCTGATATGAGTCAAAAGGTTGATATCAGGCTGATTTTTGGCTGAAATATTGATGCACCTTTTAATATTTCTCTTTTTCTTCAAATCTGATTCTTGACACACAAATTTGTTCACACCTAACCAGACCTTGCACAATTATGCAATACTGATAGCCTCCCATTAAGCAGAACTGGATTGCCTGAGTCCAGGCCTGTAACAGATCAATCTGATATTTGGCTGTTAATCTGATATAATGGTATCTTTATAATAGAATCTGTAAGGTATCCTTCAACAACACTCTAGGTTTATTTTAGGTTAATTTTGTCCCAAAATTGCCATATGCAGTAGGCTAAAAAAATAAATGATGCAATTTCTCCACTGGAGGGGCTCTGAGCTACCAGTTTACCTCAGATGACTCATCATCTTATTCTGTGTTTTTAGGTAACAGTCATTGATGATGGCCTGTTAAAGTTCTCAAAGCTGGAGGAACTGGTGCTGAGTGCCAACAAAATCTCAGAAATCCCCACAGCAAACCTTCCTAGCACTTTAAAGGCAAGTCACAGTCCTGCTGAAGCTTGACTTTGAAGCAATTAACAAATTTAAGTGTAGATACTTTATACAGCATTGTTATCATTAAATAGTGATTCATGGTTCCTCAAAAAACAATATAAAGCAGTTGCCTCTCTTGCTTCAGTTCAATTCAATTCAATTCAATTCAATTTTATTTATATAGCACCAAATCACAACAAACAGTCGCCTCAAGGCGCTTTGTATTGTAGATAAAGACCCTACAATAATACAGAGAAAACCCAACAGTCAAAATGACTCCCTATATATGAGCAAGCATTTCGGAACAATGTTTAAGTGGGAAGTAAAAACTCCCTTTTAACAGGAAGAAACCTCCAGCAGAACCAGGCTCAGGGAGGGGCAGTCATCTGCTGCGACCGGTTGGGGCTGAGTGGAGGGAGACAGGACAAAAGACATATAAACAGAGTAAATATGAATGAAAAAAAAAACAAAAAAAACAGTGCTTTATGGGAACCCCACCAGCAGCTTAGGCCTATAGCAGCATAACTAAAGGATGGTTCGAGGTCACTTGATCCAGCCCTAACTATAAGTTTTATTATAAAGGAAAGTTTTAAGCCTAATCTTAAAAATAGAGAGGGTGTCTGTCTCCCAAATCCAAGCTGGGAGCTGGTTCCACAATCTACTCTTAAGTATCCTAGGAACCACAAGGAAGCCAGCAGTCTGAGGGCAAAGTGCTCTGTTGGGGTGATATGGTGATATAAGGTCTTTGAGATAAGATGGGGCCTGATTATTCAAGATCATGTATGTGAGAAGGATTTTAAATTCTATTCTAGATTTAACAGGGAGCCAATGAAGAGAAGCCAACATGGGAGAGATACACTGCCAGGCCAAAAAAAAAAAGTCACCACCTGGATTTAACTAAGCAAACTGGTACAAGCCTCCTATTGGATAATTACTGCATGGGCAATTATCTTTCAGCTGGCAACAAGTTATTTAACCCCAACTGGTGCAATGAGTTGCTTCTCATTTCTTAAACAACCATGTTGAACCATGTTTGAGAAGGGTCAAATCATTGGCATGCATCAAGCAGAGAAAACATCTAAGGAGATTACAGAAACTACTAAAATTGGGTTAAGAACTGTCCAACGCATTATTAAAAACTGGAAGGATAGTGGGGACCCATCATCTTCGAGGAACAAATGTGGCTGGAAAAAAATCCTGAATGATCGTATCGCGATCACTTAAACGTTTGGTGAAATCAAATAGAAGAAAAACAACAGTAGCACTCAGGGCTATGTTTAATAGTGAAAGTAAGGGCATTTCCACACGCACAATGCGAAGGGAACTCACGGGATTGGAACTGAACAGCTGTGTAGCCTTAAGAGAACCACTAATCAGTGAGGCCAACCGGAAAAAAAGGCTTCAGTTTGCTAGGGAGCATAAAGATTGGACTCTGGAGCAATGGAAGAAGGTCATGTGGTCTGATGAGTCCAGATTTACCCTGTTCCAGAGTGATGGGCGCATCA
>JASGAU010369700.1:0-15186 GCA_030220045.1 Australoheros facetus | reverse complement strand
CCCCCGACCCTTAACAGGATAAGTGGAAGAGAATGGATGGATGGAATCTTGTAGAAACAAGGATGTTATTTAAAAAAATAAAAATCTCAATTGTACTGATGCATTTCTCCCACAGCAAGTTAAGGCAGCAGGATACTCCTCTCTCTTGCTCTTTTTTTCCCCCCCATTTCCCCCCCTTCTCTGACTCACTGAGCTCAGGGATACCCTTCTTCTTTCCATTGTTTCTGTCTTTATGCCATCTCTTCCTCTGTCTGGGGCAGCATCTTGGTGTTCCCAATATTGCCTTGCTGTCTCTGCTCCACCAGGACTCATTGCTCTAAAAAGACAATACAAAACTCACCAATGATTGACCCTTTTTAGCAGTATGAGCCTTATGTGAGGAAAAAAAGTTCAAACAACTCTTAAATAATCACCATCTCATCAAAATATGTAAAAAAAAAAAAAAAAATCAAAGAAAATCCCAACTATACAATACCCTGTCATGTGGGGTTTGGCGACAGGGTGGACATTTTTGGATTAATTTAATATCTAAGAAGCACATGGTGGACCATCAGCTACCAAAGTTATTGGTTATTGAAGGAGACCACATGATGTTTTCAAAATATATTTAAACTTTCTGAAACCCTTTTCTATTAATTAGCTTTTCCTCTGACAGGGTGGACATGTTAAGGTTGACCACACCTAACTACCAACATAATTACATGAAAATTAGGAAATATAAGTGTAGCTGCCGCAGCTGTTTCAACCTCCATTGAAATGGTAAACTAGCTCTTATATAGCGCTTTTCTACTCTTTCTGAGCACTCAAAGCGCTTACACAGCATGTTTACATTTACCCCATTTCACACCCATTCATACAAGCACTTCTATGATTATCTAAGCTAAGTGCTTTATTACCTAACATTCACACACATTCACACTCCAACGGTTGCGTCGGAGAGCAATTTGGGGTTAAGTATCTTGCCCAAGGATACATTGGCATGCAGCCTGGTATAGCCAGGATTCAAACTGCTGACCTTCCGATCAGTAGGTGACCTGCTCTACCTCCTGAGCTACAGCCACCCCTATTGAAGAAAGACAGATTCAGGGTGTTGATGTTACTGATTTCATTAGTTGGTTTCTTAAAGGGGCAATTACTCCATGACAACAGGGTGGACAGAAGTTTTAGGGACGTGCACAAAATGTTAAATAAAATAATAAAAATGGAGACAAAAAAATCAAAATGGTTTTGTTTTACCCAAGAATTCAGTAAGAGTAATAAGAACATTTAAAAAGTATTTTCATTCTGTGCCATTTAATACCTTATTACACTGCTTGAAAGGAGCAGACCAGCGTGTGGGACATCACAAAAACAGATACATCCAACCAAAGAAAATGGTATAAAATTTGTGAAATTCATTTTAAGAAACTTGTTCTTGTATTGATGTGTGTGTCAGTGTATCCACATTTATATTAATACCTACAATTTTCATTATTTTGAAACATGTTAACAATAATTTATTGATTCTGATGAGGACACCAAAAGGTACTTTATACTAATATTGACCCCCCTCGTTGTTAAGGCTTGTCTCGAATTAAACATTATTCAGGAGCTTTGCCGGTGTGCGGACCTTTTTCTCTGTTTCTTCATTATAGTAACTGAGAAAACAAACAAACTACACCGTCGCATACGGGTGAGGTAGTGAGGATGTGATTTTTTTCCAAGCTGTCTAATATTTGGCTTTGCAGAAATACTATGGGAAGCAACTAGGGTCCTCAGGTGATCTGCAAACAGGCGCCGCCTCCTGCGGATCCTCCTGCAGACCTGTTCCAAGAAGTGTCACAGATGCTCTGAGTCAGGTTCACCCCGAGGTGACCAAAAGGTGAAATGCATGTCTCGCTTTGGAATAATAGGCATTAAATGAAAGGTGTTATTTTTTCTTGCATGCTTCACTCACAGCATGTGTGTTTATATTTGCGATATTAGTAAAGAATCACTTGTAAAGTGACTTGATAAGAAAAATTCCCAGTCTGACCATCTCTGATTTCCCTGGAAAAAAAAAATGCAGGGTAATGATGCACTTCTTAATATAAAAACTTGATACTGTTCTTATTTTGCTCATAAAAATATATATATGCGATGCGGTCGGGGACATTTTCAAGCCTTTTCTGAGCAGCGTTTTCTATTTTTCTGTGAAGCAAATAGCTATGTCTAGAGAACTACTCAGGCCAAATAGCTGCTAGTATGACTTATTGATAGAGAATAGCCAAAGTTCAACATCAAATTATGACAGCTGGAATTTCCTTGAAAATCTGACATTATGACCTGCAGTTTCTAAGATAGGGTGCTGAAAAATTTGGAGACCATAGATTAAGTAGTCCTCTAGCTATAGCTATTTGAAAATGGCTCCACAGAAAACGTTGCTCAGAAAAGGCTTGGAAATGCCCATAACTTCATCACAAAACTTTTTTCATGAGCAAACTAATAACAGTAGGGAGATAACATTTTGTAGTTTTCCTATTAAAAATTGTGTTACAACCCTATTTTGTTTTTTTTGTTTTTTTCTTCAGGGAAATCAGAGATAGTCAGCCTGCAAGTATTTAGTCAGTTGAAATGGAATGACCCACTTGCCAGTCAGATTATTCATATTCTCACATATGGGATCATTCTGTACAGTCTGATTAGAGACAACAGGATTCTTATACACTAAGCAGAAAAACACGAGTTAAATGCTATAGGCTCTCCTGTAATAAGCACTGTTATTAACAAAAGCTTTCTTCAGGTTCTTTGGTTGTGGGCTACCATTTCCAGCAAAGCTCGAAGGCTGCAGAGTTCTGGACCTCGGCAGCGGCTCCGGCAGAGACTGTTATGCCTTCAGTAAACTTGTTGGACCGAACGGACATGTGACTGGGATCGATATGACAGAGGACCTGGTAATTACAGACATCTGTACAGATGATGGCATTTTGATGTCTACCCCTTTCTAATTATCTCATATTGCTTTAGATCACAGCAGCTCGTCAATATGTTCAGTATCATCAAGAGAGGTTTGGCTATAAGGAGCCAAACGTCACGTTCGCCCAGGGCTACATGGAGAACCTCAAAGAAGCTGGCATTCAGAGTGACTCAATGGATGTTGTGATGTAGGTTTAAACTGTAGTTGTGCAAACTGTCAACTTCAAAAAAAAAAAAGCTTTCATAGGTTGATAAAACTTTTTTTTTCCTTTCTCTGTAATCTATTCAGATCCAACTGTGTGATCTGTTTGTGTGCTGATAAAAGAGCAGTACTGCAGCAAGCCTACAGTGTCTTAAAGGTTAGCTTGAAGACTTAAAGTTAACAAACTTAACACAAAAAGAAATATAGGAATCTAATAGTCATGGTTCTGTTCACCCACTTATTTCATACAGGAGGGAGGTGAGCTTTACTTCAGTGACATGTTTGCCAGCAAGGTCATCCCTGACCACATGAAGCAAGATACAGTCCTGTGGGGTAAAACAAATGCTGCTTCTAAATCCAGTCAATTAAAAGCCAACCATCTCTGCTCCTCCTAATAACTTTTAGACCCTTGTCTTTTGTGACCTAGGTGAGGGAATGGGTGGCTCTCTGTTTTGGCCCGATCTCATCTCGTTGGCCCACAGCGTGGGTTTCAGCTCTCCACACCTCGTCTCAGCAAGCCACATTGTGGTGTACAACAGTGAGCTCAAAGCAAAAGCAGGTAACAAGTGGCAACTTTTTAAACAGCATTCATCTTGATTTCACAACTGAGTGAGCTCTTCCTTTTTCAGGCGACATCAGTTATGTTTCAGGCACTTACAGGCTCTTCAAGCTGCTCAAAAGTCCAGTGACATCGAATGCTATTGTGGCCTATAAAGGAACAGTGTCAGATTTCCCAGATCAGCTGGACTTTGATTCCTCCCATTGTTTCCAGGTATAAAAGGCACCCTTGCTCCTATCAGCATGTGCACAGAGACATTTATTAACCTGCTTCTAATTCTAATAACAAAGGGCACAAATCTGTAAGGTATGATAGTTTTTAATTTCAGAGAAAGGCATGCATCATAGGAAACTGTTTTTATCTTATACAGAAAGATGTGGCAGTGCAGGTAAATGGAGAGATGGCAGCAGTCCTCCAGAGTTCCCGTTTCTCCTCAGACTTTAACATCCAGATGTTGGATAAACAGGAGTCCAACTCTGAGACAACGCCAGAGGTAGCCAATACAGAGTTTACTGTGGCTAAAATGCTTTTAATCTCAGTGCTTCACTGCGCTGTAAGTTATATTAACAATGTTTTATGTTCTTAGTTGTGCCACCTCAACCCATTTCTGCTGGCTGACAAACTGGATCCTAAATGAAGAGGGGGTCTGCATCCATGAGAAACTGATTTGAAAATTTAACATAAAATGTCAGTTATTTTAGAGATCAAGTTTTTGATTTGTAGATTTAAATAACAAAAAAGCCATAATTTTACTTATTAGACCTTGTGAACCTCTAGAGATGTGGACTTTCAGATACTCTGACATGATCAAGGCCAATGGCGTGTCTCTGTATTTTATGTTCAGACATTAAAATATAATTTTGTACAAAATACAGGTAAATAAAATTTTCTCTGGAACACTGATACACTTTTCTGTTTGGCATTTCACAATCAAATAAGCTCAAAATTTGAGGTTATTTGATTGTGAAATGCCAAACAGAAAAGTGTAACACATATTTAATACCTTTATTACCACAAAGGAGCTGGATTATTTTAACTAAAAGATGTTTAAAGATTCAAAAGAGTTTATTCCCCATTTTAAATGTCAGACACTGAAACAACATTAAATACAGAATTAAATAAGTCACAAATCTGTTATATAAGGTATTAAGGCATTACATTGTGCATGAAGCAGAAGTGTAAAAAAAACATATAGATAGATATGTTTAACTTCTTGCATTACAGAGTTTATGGAGTCTTAACATTTCCAGCTCATAAAAGCATTTAAGCAATCAGTGGTCACATTGTTAGACACACCTGTTCAACTGCTCACTAAATCAAATATTCAGATTCAGTACTTCCACAGTCACCAGATCTCAATTCGATAGAGCACCTTTGGGATGTGGTGGACCAGGAGATTTATTTCATGGATCTGCAGCTGACAAATCTGCAGCAACTGTGTGATGCTTTCATGTTAATATGGGTCAAAATCTCTGAGGAATGTTTCCAGCAACTTGTTAAATCTGTGCCATGAAGAATTAGGGCATTTCTGAAGGCAAAAGGAGGTCAATCAGGTACAAGCAAGGTGTATCTAATAAACTGTCCACTGAGTATCTTTAGTGTTCCATAGCTAACCGTAACCCCAGATTGCAGGAAAACATTAAAAAAAAAAAAAAAACTCATATGCTCATTACAGAGAGATCAGTGTTCAGAAAAAGCTAATTCAATAAAGCTTTATTAAATTGCTACTATAGTAACAGTGCTTTCGAATAAAGAAAGATAAGAGAGGCTGATTGGTTTCCAGGCAGCCTGAGGCAGGAAATGGAGCAAATTGGCATCATGTCACAAAAGAGAGAAAAACAAGACAAGAGGTGACACTCGCTGAGAGGTGTTAATCCTAGTTACATCTGGAGCCATCTGGAGTCTTCAGCTCTGAACAGAAAAGGAGAGGAGAAAACCAACATTAATGAGCAGTATCCAGGTTATGACTTAGTGATGTGGGTTATGATTTTTAGTGAAAAAAAGGATAGTCCGCACACCGGAACACTCCTGGGAAAATACTTATTTAATTGCCTTCAAGGTGAAGTGACGTTTCGGGCATCCATGCCCTTCTTCAGACTTGCCTGAAGTCTGAAGAAGTGTGCGGACTATCCTTTTTTTCATTGATGATGTTTTTGTTCCTGCACCCCTTCAGCTGATGGATGTGCGTGTTTGGCTTCTATGGTTATGATTTTTAGAACATGAACCAACTGCAACGGTTTTCAATCTGTCAATTTTCTTTTTTTTTGGTAGTATACAGTAATATTTAAAGCTGCTATAAAACAATACTTGTTACCAATTTGGATTGCAGGTTGCTTCAGCACAAAAACTCCAATAATACACTACGCACTTCCTGCAAACATAATGAAGCATTTAGCAGCTTGAGAACCAGATGTTCCTCTGAGAATTTAGTGAAAAGCAAAACAGAACTACAATGGGACTTCACCATGACGCATGTTAAATGAAAGATAATAGAGGCTGTAGCTTCCAGGTCTGAAAAGGGACAGTGTTTTCAAGCTGCATTCATTCTAATGACCAGCAGGGGGCAGTGCATGTAGTTCCAAAAAGTGATCATACACAAGTCTAGTCTCACTTGATTTATGATCTGATGACTTTATGGGTTAAATCAATAGTATTAGGTCATGCCTATTATGGCATGCAGTTTATTTTACTCTAAATGGGACAAAATTGTCCCATTTATTGACAACTAGAAGGGAACTCAGCAGAGCGCATACCTCGCACACCCCAGATTTTCTGGGACAGACAGATAAAAGCTACTGAAAACATAACCTATTGGTGGTAATGTTGCTTTTATTATCGAGGTAATAAAGCGAGGTAATAAAGAAGGATACACTTTAAGTAACTAGTGTGGCTATTTTATGAGCATGCAGTGTTTGTGGTTTCTCAGTCAGATCTGCTTCTCTCTTGTGCTGTTTCGGTTAAAAAAAATAAATGGGGTTTCACACCTGCACTGTTTAGCCTGTTTAAATTGTCTCTTGTTCATTGGTATAGCTGGTTTGTGTAGATTTTAACAAGGTAATCAGTGTGTGGATCAAAACAACCACACCGAGACCCTGTGGAGTAGATGGTCTCAGTCTGATTCCAAATTAAGTCCAAAGGGGTTAATTTATGATGAGAATAAGATCCAACATCAGTTCAACCCAAATACAAGGTGTACACTGCAAGTTTCCTTCCTATATCCATGTATGCAACAGACATGCAGAGCACAGTTTTGGCTGAAATATTGCCCAGATAAATATATATGTTAGGACTAAATTATCCATTTTATGCACTAGTCCAGAACTCAACACCCTCTTCCTGTATTTACTTGTGTTTTCTCAACCCAGACACATCTGGCCAATAAGTGGACAGAACGCTCTCACGTGGTTTGTAGTGAAGCGTTTTGGTTTGTAGAGTTTTCTCTGTGTGAAAAGGAACCAAACCACAGAAAAAACCTACAGTACAAGTTTACCAACTCATCCACTGTCTGTGCTTTTTCTGCTGTATTTTTTTTTTCTTTTGTTCCCAGTGACCAACACTGTTGCTGTCATGGCACACTTAAAAAGCCAATCAACATTAATAAAGCATAAAAAATATTAATACAGATTAGTTAATCATGGATATGTGTTCTCTATCAAACCGTCAGTAATAAACAATAAGATGACCTAACCATTATATTTTACATAGTCCAATTTGTATAAATGCAGGATGTCACTCACTGAGCCTGTGCTTTTGTTAAGATTTGGCCATTAGCCATCAGTTCTGCAATCTGAGCCACAGCAGGATCGAACATCAGGCTGGCTGCAGCTACCACCACATCATCCCTGTAAAAAAAAGAAAAGAAAAAAGGGCAATGACAGAAATTTTACACACCTAGCAGGAGTTTATGTTCAGGTGCATCAGGGCTTACTCTGCACTCACTTTATATAGAAAGCCAGAAATTTCCTTTCTTCTACTTTGCCTTTGAATATAATTTCTGTGTAGCCTTCCCCATAGCCTAGAAAGAGGAAATGAAAGGAGGAACATGGATTTAATGCAGCCTGGGCTAAAAATATTAGAATTTAACCGTGACATTTATCAGTGGATACGCCACCAGTGTATCGGAAACTCTTCCCAAGCAAAACAGTCCAGAAGAAAGGAACAGACTCGATTTTTGTCGATTTTTTCAGCATGTTCAGTGCTGCCACTTTTCCTGGTACAAAAGACAGTGACAATGTTTAACTAGGCATTAAATCGTCTTCACCCATAATTGTTGACCGAATGAAAAAGCATATTCTTCAGCCTCTTACCGTGAGCTTGTGACATTTGCCAGTGAGCAATGTTGACCATCTGATCGCCTCGAATGGTCAGAGGGAAGGAGGTAACATCTCCAGCAGCAAAAACATCTGGTATGTTGGTCCTCATGAACTGTTTGAATGGACGAAAAAGGCTACAGAAAGAATCTCAACAGGCATCTCTTGATTGTTAACTTTGACAATGACAATCCTACCTCCCTGAGAGTGTTGCTAACTTGGTTAGATGCTGTGAATCCGTTGTAATTAACCAAGAATATAATACTATGATCGCCCACTTTAGTTGTCTTTTATGGCCCTTCAGGCCTTTTGGTGTTGCTGAGTTTGTCGAAGCATTTATTCTTTTTAAAAATGAACCTGACTGGCCATTCATGAAGTTTTTGCTACCTCTCTGAGGGTTAGCAGTCAGAACATAGTTAATGGATTCGGATAATGTAAAAATTGTGTACGGATGATGGCTGCTCTCCAGGGGAAGGAGGTCCTGATATTGAAGATGCTGGCTCACCATCATGGCTTACAGGAAAACTTAAAGGAACTTAGACACCTCTCCTTCCTCTATTGTCATGGGTCTTGTGTAAAAAGTGATTATGTTTGACCACAAATATATAAATTCTATATATTTAAAAAAAAACTAAGCAGTTTAAATCTACTGTATCCACCATCTCAGCTGCAAAGCCATGTTTTGTGCTTCATCAGCTATATCAATGTCAGAGTTTATCCATGCCCTCTATTGACTGTTTTACCTTGTCAACAATCACAGCTTTCCTTGAATCCACTTCCACCCCGCTTCCTGCTAATAAGTCTGAATTGGGGATTACACCTGAAAAGCATATTTGAGTATGATATTAGTGGAACGGTACAGGAAATTTCTGATTGACTTTGGTTAAAACAATCATCACTCAACACAGTGTTGGCAAACAAACAGCAACTGCCCACATATACAAATGACCACACACTCAAACTTGATTTGCATTTCAGTTTGTGTACATTAAAAACACCCTGAAGTACAATAATAACTACCAATTCCAGCAATCACAACATCAGCTTCCAAGGCTGCACCACTCTTCAACACCACCTCCTTCACCTGAAAAAGAAAAAAAAAAAAACAGTTTTATTAGATTTCAGTGACAATGGGTTTATTTTACCGGAGATATTATGACAGATATTATGACTAATTATGGCTGCATTTTATCTGGCAGCTACGGCTTCAGGGTTGAAGTTTGTTCATTGCCAATAATGTCATAAGTAATATCTGTTCCTATTTTACAATCATTAACCAAAACATCTGCCATAAAATTTAATGAAAAGCAGAGATACCTTCCCATTCTCTCCTCTGATCTCCGCGACTTGATCGCTCATGTGGAACTTCACATTTTTTTCTTCCAACATCTGAAAATGAAACACTGTTTTAATTACTTTGTCTAAAAATCACAACGCACATCAGTGAAAACTGTCATCATAATGGCTCACTTGCATACTCAGCTGGCCGATCTCTGGTCCCAGAGCGCGCTCATACGGGTATCGAGTAGTGCCAACTACAGCCACACTGGCAGCTTTGTCTGAAAAGTAGGATGCCACCTCCATACCTAATATGCAAATGAAAAACCTATCAGTGATGTGCACATTTAGTCTGGTGTAACTGTCAAATATCTGAATGAAGAGCATCACGTCAACCTGATGGGGAAAAAGGTTAAATGCGTCTTACTCTCCAACATGAAGAAAAAACGTATTTGATAACCTATGAAGGATGCTCCGGTAACAACTACTTTCTGGCCGAGACAGGAGCCATAAAGCTCTTTGGCATCTTTGTAAGTCTCCAGTAACTTTACGCCTTTCAGGTCTGAACCAGGACAGGTGAGTGGCCGTGCTCTGTGAACAAAGAAATAGGACCACTATGTCAGGTTAAACCTTACATTAACAAAAACTATAAGCTGGCTTTTGCTTAGTAGAGACAGTCTCACCTGCATCCTGTTGAGATGAGGAGCTGGTCGTAACGCTGCAGAGTGCCGTCACTCATATTCACTTCCTTGTTGGCAGGGTTTACCGACACCACCTGCAAAACAACGCACACTTAAGCCTTGCAGATTTTACCGTTCCCCCAGTAAGGATCGGTTTGTGTACATCAAAAATACGTTCTCACCTCCTTCTGCGTCCAAACCTCTATCCCGTATTGTTGATAGAAGTCATCTGAACGGAGAAGGATGCTGATGCTGTCCACATTCAAAGCCTGAAAGAAGGAATGCTGCTCACTGAAAACACTGACAGAGAAAAACACTCATTCAAAAGGCAGGAAAACCATCAGCTGGATACAAATACATGTCACACCTACCTTTCTATCCTGGTTCTTACCTTACTCAGCTTGGGTTTGTCAAATGGAGGCAGGGAGTCCTTGGTTATGATGACGATGCGACCCTGGTAGCAGTTTTGCCGAAGTGTCTCAGCACAAACCAGAGAGGCAGGTCCTAAAGTCACAGTATCTATGTTCAGGGGTGTGTTTTTTCATACCTCCTAATCTGTCTTCATCTTTGCCTGAATACTTTAAACTCTGTACAAAAAGTTGCAAAGCCTTAAACCTGCTGTCGTTTAAAAGAGACCGATGAAGCCATCTCATATTTACTACAAAATTCTCACCCCCTCCTATTAGCAGAATGGTATGTTTGATGTCCGGTGCCACACTGCACATCTCTTTCACCCGTTTGGTCACCTTCAGAAACTGTGACAAACACACATCAAATTTAATATACAAAATAAAAGTGCACTTTGGTTAATTTTAATTGTCTTTTTATTTGATGTTTCTTACTTTTTTGCTGATGGAAACATACACGTTGCCATCTTCAACCTTGGTCTGTTAAATGAAACCACATTTAGGTGAACACAATAATGTTTCCGGCGCCTCCTGAGGATATCTAAATGTTCTCCATAAGTTCTAATATGCACTGCTACAAAGGTCTGAGCCCTTAATTAATCGAACCAGCTTTAATCTAACTTTAGTGTTTATAAATTTACATTAAACTAAACCAGAATGTCAATGTTGTATTAGTTTTGGCCAACAACACCAGAGAAGGGAGGTCAAGTCCAAAATCCAAATCTTTAACTCAGGTCCGTGTAAATATGTGCAGAAATCATCAACAAAAGCAAAAATTTCCAGCAAGGGGCAGGCAAAAAGCAAAATCCAAAAACACCCCCAAACCTGAGTAATAAAGAACACAAGCCCACCAGCAAAACCCCTCTAAAGCACTTGCTCAAGATTATCTGGTAAATGGGGAGTGCTAGGCAGGAGGTGTGTATATGCACTGAGGAGACAACTTGAATACATGTGTGGCACAAAAAATAGGGTAGGGGGGAAAAAAAAAAAAGAAATGGAAAACAGACATATTTCATAATAAAACAGGAAGTGACTAAGCATAAACCTAAAATCATGACAAAGAAAATGATCCTGGATTCACTTGTGTTAAAGGGATGATTTCTTTTAAGTGTTGGTTCACCTTATAACAGGGTAGACTGTCCAGTCCTGGATAATCCTCAATATCTCCAGTTCTGACATTGAAGCAAGCACCGTGAAAAGGGCATCTCACTCTGGTACCAACCACTACCCCTGGATTAACAGAGGACATGCAATAATAATGAGCTAATCTGATGGAAATATATGATATGTGTATGAAAAGTGAGCGAGATAAATAACCTGGAAGTAACTGAAGGCTTTACCTTTAATCAGAGGCGCACTGTAATGAGAGCACTTGGATCCAACAGCGCTGTATTGACCCTGGGTGCGAACTAACAGCACTTTCTGTTCCCCCACAGTTACTTCTTTCATTCTTTATGAACACAAAAGGGACAAAAGAAGAAATCAGTACAGAAACCACAGAAGTCACAAAGCTTTAAACAGTAGTAGTAGTCTGTCCTTTCTCCTGTACTCTGTTTTTTTTTTTTTTTAACTTCCTGCCTTTGTGCTCTTCCCCAATGGCTTTTAAATATCATGTATGTCTGTTTCACTTGCCAAGTTCTGGACCACATCATTACCATGCCAGTAGGCTGGGTAAACCTGCACATCATTTAAGAATAGCAGGAAAAGTTTGGCTTCAGGACTTTTTGCCAGAGAGCTTTCTTTTCCCTTTAAACTATTTCAGTTTTCAGCTGCAGTTTGGCCAAGCTATTTGGTTTGCTTTGAGAAAAGATCAGTGTATCCTTTCAACAACTTTCATCACAACTTAGAGAGCCTGTCTGACAGACCTGATTCTCCCAGTATCTATCAATCAAGCATTCTTGTGTAAAAATGAATATTGTTGGCTGGCCTGTTGTTGTGTAATCCTTTTGCATGTTGTTGGATTTTTTTTTTCACCTAGAACCTCTGAAGACTTTTCCCTGTCTTTTAAGCATTTAGAGCATTTATTTGATTGCTCCTTGTATTTATCTTTTGCTCCTCTGTCTTTGACTGTTTGCTGTGCTGACTGACAAATGTATAAGACCATTGATTCTCTGATCTCTCTACAGTGAATTTGAACTTTTGACATGGCTTCCTGGCTGCAAAGTTGTCCCAAAAAGATGTTTTGATTTGCACTGTGACTTACTGCCCATCTTTGAGATCAGCCTCCTGACACACCAGTTCTGTCACCTCCTCCTGGTCCTCGGTTTGACCGGTTTCCTGGCACTGATTCATTCCTGCTATATGTTAGCCACCTTAAGTAAACATGTTTAGTGTTAGAATGACTAGGCAGATTTATGCATAATCCGTGGGTCGGTCAACGTTGGTTGTTGGGCAGCTTTGCAGAAAACAAACAACATGCAGGTACTAAAATGTTTTATTGGGTTTATCAGAGCGACATGTAGCCTATTTTGCTTTTTAATTCTTTATGTTAGCCACATGACCAGAATAACTATAGATAAAAATTTAAAGATGGAAATTATTTGATGGATTTAGCGCCTGTGGAACTTGATTGTTGTAATTATGCTTCCTACTTCCTAAATTCTTTGCACTGACCTGTAGCCTATTGGATGTCAAACACATTTTGACATTGTGGGCCACATAAGCACACTTTGATCTTAAGTGAGCCAGACCAGTGAAACACCCCTTTCTGTCAGAGTAAAGATGTTTATCTATTTATTCGATCCATGAGATACATGAATATAAGAAAAAGAAGTGCAAGGTAAACAGTACATCTGTTTTCCTACCTACATGATAAAGAAATCTGTCAGCATGACTCTGAGTTTAGATTGAAATAAATGTGTAAAATTACAGAAAAAGCTCTGGTAGCTCATTGCTGTCTTGTAATTACAAAGCAAAGTTTTTCTAATTCAAAGAAAATATCCCCTTTTTTTTTAAATGTGGAAACAATTAAAAAACACATTTGCTTTTCCAAGATGAGCTCTATAAATTCTCTTTAGGCTCCTATGTTAGTTATTTTCTTTTATTTATTCATTTCAATTATTTACACAAGTGCATGTGTAATATGATATTGCCAGGGCTGACAGACAGGGGGGAAAAGAACAAGAAAGAACAAAGGAAATGAAGGAGAAAATAGGAGAAAAGCAATGCAATGGTTCACAAACTACTGCAGCTGTTAAAAAATAATACATACATACAAAAACACCTGAAAAAGAAAAAAATATATATATCAAACATGTCTCGTGAATAATAAAGATATTCAGAGCCAGAAAGAACATTTCTATAGATGCTGCAATCAGTTTTTAAGTGGCTTTTATGTATGCTTTATTTAACCCATCCATCCATCCATCCATTCGCTTCCACTCATCCTGTTCAGGGTTGCGGGGGCTTTATTTAACCAGGTAAAAAAAAAAAAATCTCATTAAGATTAAAAAAATAAATATATATATATATATTTTTTAAGAGCAACATTTTCAAAAGGACAGCAGAAATTGCAACAAATATAACAACTCTATAAAGAAAATTTAAGTGGCTAAAAGGATTGGATTGGATATAAATAGTATAGAGTAGGTACAATAAATAAACCCCTTTGTGTATCCTGTTGACTACAGCCTATTTGCCAATATAAACAAGGATATTAGACATTAAAAAAACCAAACGAAAAACAAACAAACAAACATATGGAGTCTGTATGTTTGTATGTATGGAGTCTTTGCCGGTTGATTCTGGGCCCCGGGCCTTATGTTTGACACCCCAGTTAAAGACTGTCATTTACATGTAGCTTAAAACGATATCGAAATCTCTGCGTCCAGAAACTATAAAATATTTTACATGTGTATATTAAATACATGTGACCAATTTAAACAAAGAAACACGGCACTCCGTGAGGCTGCACTCACCTGTTTTCTTGCACCTGACGGAAGGGGAGGAGAGAAACTCGCTTCACGTTCGTCCAGCGGAGCTGTTTTGCAACAGATTGCCAGGCGAGAACCCCGCGTGACAGCCACCCGGTCCCGCGAGCTCCTCCCTCTGCCAACCGTAACCAAGGAGGAACAATTCAGGACAGTATGTATACACCCCGTGGGAGGCGCAGACTATTCTGTTACGCTATGAACAACGAGATTAGCCATGATTAACGAAACACCTGACTAACAAAACGTAGATTAGTATAGGAGAAAAGGGGACAGGAGGATAACGGGATGTCTTCAGTGGGATGGCGCATTTATTACGAATTAACGAGCAGTCTGTAGGATACTTTGTGTGGTTTTCAGGCTCATGTACAGCCTGAAAACTGGTGGTCCTTCGGATTAATAAAGTATCTATCTATTAGTTACAAAACATAATTTTCTATTTAGTAACTTTTTTGCAAAGTGTGAAAAAACATTAAGTAAATTAATTCTACTCTAACTCTACTTAAAGTTCCAGTCCTGTCCCAGCAGTCATAGGGTGAGAGGTGGGGTACACTTGAGTACCTGCACCTACAATCAGTTTAGAATCACCAGTTAACCTAACCCACTGCATATCTTTGGACTGTTGGAGGAAGTCAAAGTATCCAGAGAGAACATGCAAACTCCACACAGAAAGGATCCAGGACCTTGGTCTGAGGTGACAGTGCTGAACACCACTTTAATATATACTGCTCAAAAAGATTAAAGGAACACTGTGAGAACACATCAGATCTCAATGGGAAAAATATGAAATATATATACAGTGGTGTGAAAAAGTGTTTGCCCCCTTCCTCATTTCCTGTTTTTTTGCATGTTTGTCACACTTACGTGTTTCGGAACATCAAACCAAT
>JASGAU010369697.1:607-16711 GCA_030220045.1 Australoheros facetus | reverse complement strand
GTCTGTGTAGTAGACTGGTGGGAAAATAAACAAGATTTTGAAGTTTAAGCTTATGTATATTGATTCATTCATCAACTAAACTTAAATTAATATTTATCATGTTAAATATTTAAATGCGATTAAAATGCGATTAATTTTGATTAATTAATTACAAAGCTTATAATTAATTAGATTTTTTTTTAATCGAGTCCCAGCCCTAATTTTAATGGTTTCAGGCATGGCCCTTTCAAAATGGCTCTACAGCACCACCTGTAGTTCAATTCCCACTGCTGTGTTTCACGTACATGTATGAAATTTGGTACACATATGTAACAATGGCCTAAACCCAACAGGAAGTCCGCCATTTTGAATCAAATGGCTGATTTTAGCGATTTCCTGCCCTTATACTTTCTCTAATAACTCAGAGGTTTTGGATGTTATCAACTTCATATTTGTTTTGTCTTATCTACACACCAGGGAGAATCTAAATTTCAAAAACGGTGAGTTTTCACCATAGGGCGTGGCTGTGCCACCACAGTGAATTTCGATCATTCACGAGGAAAATTTGATTGCCTCTCATTCAAACCTGCATTATCCAATCTGGATCAAACTTCCCAGGCTTCATGGGAGGGTAAGGGAGAAGGGACATACCCATCTATGAGCTTTGTATCACACTCATAATGCCACCTAGTGGCGACAGGAAATCAGAAGTACACTGATAAATCATCATCCTACAATCATTACAATTTCATTGATGGGTGCAGACATTACATACAGCATCATGACACTTCAATTAGTGGGCGCTCAGTGACACCACCTAGAGGAGGCGGAAGAAGTTTGGCGGCCAAACGACGTGAGGTATGGGTAAGTCAGCAGGGCTGACAGCATCCGGGTGAGCCCACGACTCTCCCTGCGTGACAACCTCAGAGCGGGCGCAGCTCAAGCGTGCCACGGGGCAACGTGCTGGGTGGGAGGGCCTGATCTTCACCGCTTGCGGTTTTAATTGCATTTTGTAACCACAGTCAGATTGACAGCCCATCTGTCTCTCCATCAGTGGTGCTTAAACAATACATTTCTAACATTTATTTTTAATCTTTTCATTTTTAAACTGACTTCTGCTAGGCTGCCTGGTTTTTGAAACTGTCGTCTCAGAATTGAATCCCATTCTAGGAATTTTTCTGGTCCCAAGTCCCCACACAACTTCCTCAAAATTTACTTTAAAACCAGTAATTATCTAAATGCATCCTTGTTTTTTTTGTGTCTCACTTTGTGTGTTTGAGTCCTTACTCTGCTGGGGTCGTGGGGGGCCTGGGGGGACTTCCTGGTTGGGGTCGACAGGTGGCTCAGGGGTCAAGCAGTCAAACTGTTCTCGGCTGATCAGGTGAACCTTCTTGAAGTTCTCCACTTCTTGCTGTAAAAATGAGAAAAGTCAGTTGTTAATGCAATGATGTGAGAGAACATCTTTCACAGTGAGATGCAGCAGCAAAAAACTGTTGCCAAAAACTCTCTTCACCTTCATATCTGACATCTATTACTTCTCTGACATGAGCACAGCAAGCAGCAGGTTTAAAGCGACACATTCTACAACAAAAGCTTTAAAAAAAAAAAAAAAAAAAAACAAGCTATAAAACACACGATGACTTATCCAAGAATCACCCTCCCTCCTGTTTCGAGATTGTCAAGTGCAACTCACACTCGCCCTTTTATCCCTCCAAGTATCCTCAGTTCTTTGAGCTTCCATCTTTAGCTCCCATGCAGCCCATCAGCTCGACGCCTCAGGCCGAGGCCTTGTGTGCCGGGTTTATTTATAAACCGCCACACTCTGTTCCACACGACACTGGATTTGTGCCGGCGAGCACGTGAAGGTCCCACAAAGAGTTCAACAATGCAACAATGGGCAGCAATGACAACAAAAAACAAAAACCAAACCAAACAAAAAACGAAAGTTTCTGTTCAGTGTTTCGTTTCCATATCCAGAAACAGCTGAAGAATCTACTCATCACCAGGCTTCAGGTGGAAACGTCCAATACGGCAGTAACATAACATCACTGTCAAAACAGCTGATCTTAAGCTATGTATCAGTACATCCTCATCTCATAACCCACCACACTAGCACATTAATGGTAGAATCAAACATAACGTTCTCACCTTGATGGTGGCGTATTCGGGCTCATACGTATCGTCCCACAGGTCCTGCTCGTAGTAGAAGAGCCCGTCGTTGATCACCTTGGCCAGCTCGCTGGTCAGCTTGGCGCGCGATGTGTGGTGGCCCGTGCGGTCGCCCCCCGGGTGCTTCCTCAGGTAGGGCGGCGTCTGCGTCACGATCAGGATCTTGTTGACGTCACGGTCGTCGATCTCGCCGTCCGTTTCCTCGTCGGACCAGTCTGTGAAGGTGTTGCGGCGTCCGTCTATCTGCTCCATCTCTTCGTCAAACATGAAGTCGAGCTCCTCGGGCTCATCTTGCTCTCCTCCGTCCTGAGTGACAAAACAAAGCACCAAAACATGAACACATTAGCTGATTACGTATGTTAACCATATGATCACCAATTATTGATTAACTGACAGATTAAAAAGCTGCAGATTTAAAAATCTCAGAAACAATTCAGAGCTGTGAAAAGATGAAACCGCATTCTTGCTGATTCTCTTAAAAAAAGATCCCTCTCTCTCTCTGGACTGTTTAAAATAGCACAAACACATAATATAACACATTTTCCTTCTCACCTTATTTCCTGAGGTAGCAGCAGAGGGCGAGGAGCCAGGCTGGGGCACCGGGGAGCGAACCGCATCATCCTTTTCCTTCTGCTGCTGATGCTGCAATGAGGAGGCCTTCATCAGTCAAACAGAAAAAAGGAAGGTGGTGGTGGTGGGTATGGAAAGCGATGATTGATTAAAGAATGAAGAATAATGTGAAAAGAATAAAACACAAAAAGGTAAGTAATTTAACGGCAGTCATGCAAAAATGTATGTTGCAGTTAAAGAAAATGACATGTACACATACACAGCAGTGCATGTTGCTGTGAAGACAACTGCCTGCCATTTACAGCATAATGCCGCTTTTCCACTAGTTACCTACTCAGCTTGACTCGGCTTTTAGGGTTTTCCCCATTAGGTGCCAACACCTGGTACCAGGTACTTCTTTTTTTAGTAACATACTCAGCTGTGGTTCCCAATGTACCGAGTTGATCTGAAAATGTGACGTCAACAGAATGCATGCCAGGCAGCAATGTCACTGGATGAGTCATGAGAGTGATTTTTAAAATAAGGGAAATGGCTACAGACAAACCAACACAGATGTTTTTGTGCTTGGTGGCTGACGACGGAATCCAGAAGCTAGATGGAGCGACCATTTGTGTCGCATACAAATGACATCACTAAATTTTCGGGCCGCCTTGCTGAGGCGGCTCTTACTTGTAATGGAAAACAAACGAAACCGAGTCGAGTCAAGTAGGTACTAGTAGAAAAGAAAAAGCACAAAATAAACCCTCATAACAAAATATGAACTGAGGAAAACTTCAGAACAAAAACTAGACATCACCAAAACTCAGTTCATTCACTGCCTTCTTAAAATGTTTTTATTAAACATCTTGGTTGGGTTTTGTCCTGAATTTCACCTTTTCTGAGCTGACCTTGGGTCTGGCTGGGGAAGGTCTGGGCCTCTTCTTAACCTCAATCCAGGACTCTGAGTCCAGGT
Organism: Australoheros facetus; assembly: GCA_030220045.1. NCBI lineage: Eukaryota > Metazoa > Chordata > Actinopteri > Cichliformes > Cichlidae > Australoheros > Australoheros facetus. The sequence continues at coordinate 13,041 of JASGAU010369697.1, read as the reverse complement.
CGGGGAGGCTAGCAGAGAGGCCCTTGGGCATGGTCTTGAGGTTGGAGATGTCTGGTTCAGCCTTTCTCTGTTGTTGTACTGGTGTGGAGGCCCTGGGAGACCCTGCAGATGACACAGAAGGTTACAGACAATTACCAGGACTAAATATCTTACTAAATACTTAGTCCTAAATATATACTTGACCTAAGCGTTTTTCTTAATGTAAATGGGGAAAAATGGTTAAGACTTTTCAGGCATGATGTGGAAATTAAGGGTCTGTAAATACAAAACATTATAAAATAAGCACCTTCAGGTCAGATTGCTCACCTCTGGGCTCCTCAGTCACCTGTCTTGGGACAAACTCGGGACAGTTAATGAGCTGGGAGAAGTCAGTGTGTGTGTGGTTTGGCACAGTCAGGCCTGGGAGCGGCCACTTCTCTGGGTCCACCTTCCGACGGATCTTCATGTCGACAAGTTCCACTTCCTTACTGTCCTTCAACGCCTGACAGGACAGATGAGGGATCAGTCAGCCCGTGTGATTAATGGAACTACAGGAATATTCTTGGATAACAGGAAATGAGGAAACTACTAAGACTGGCCCTGTCCAAAGACAAAAATATCCTAACAGCAAATCTAAAGCTCACTAATTAACAGAGGGATTTTTTTTTTGTACAAAATCTAAATGTAAAAAAGCAATGCCAAATTTAACTGCCTGTTTTTGCTCTCAAAATTTGAGAATACATTAGCTTTGTCCAACATCTGTTCATTCATTTTTCCATGTCTTCAATGATTCTAAGATTAGTAAACCAGCCAAAGAATCACGCTCACATCCAGAATGAGATTGATGTCAGTAGTGAGGGCCTGCACTCTGTGGAAACTGGCGATGAGACCGATGGGCAGGAAACCCTCCTGATCCATCTTCCTCCGCAGGAAAAAGTCTCTCTCCAGGTTATCTAGGCTGAAGTAGTATTCACTAAAAGGTGTGGAAAAACAGGGAGACGTGGTCAGCATCATCTTGCATAAAGTAGAGCATCCACTGCTGTTATTTAATGCCATTTCAACACAAGTTTCCAATCTTTAACATCAGAGGGACAAAAACTGAAGATGGCACAAGTGAGTGAAGAGACAATAAAAAAACAACCATTTAGACAGGAAAAGATGGAACTGAAAACAAGTCATAACCCTGTGACCTAACACTGACTGGATGTCAAGTATGACACATATAAAGAAATACCTCTCCAAGGAACTCCTAATCAAAAGCAGAAGATTTAACAAGGTTTCGCAGCATGACTTAATTCCCAAGTTTAAACCGAAATTAGAACTGGGTGCACACAGAAATATTTATGCTCCTTCAGTTTTGTGTCAAAAATCTATTGCCTCAACACACTCAGTGTCTTCATATGCAGGTGTTTCCCCAGCAGCAGGATGTAATAGGGTCCTGAAATGTACTTCACTGGAAAATATCAGATATTATTTGAACAGCTTCACTAACGCTGAAATCTTTGTTGTGTACCTGTGTCAGACTTGGCGAAACATCTGCATGTTTAGTCACCCACGGCCTCTTTACCACAAACAGCTCATCTATAGTAATTGTCAAAACACGGCTCTCTACAAAAGGGTGAAAATTGGAGAGACGTCATCACAGACTCCAATTTTCAGTGAAATGAACTGTTGGTCCTGCTGTGGGGATAACAGCATTACAACACAGAAGTGTAAACGTATGAAAATTTTAAAGTATTTCTAGGTGTCAAGTGGAGGTCTGAATCTCTGGAGATCAAACTGGGCCCAGGTAGCCCATCACCAATCAGTCTGACAGCCCTGGTTTTAAGCAGCTGACTTTAAAGGTGGCACAGATGTGATGAAAGCAGTTTCTTTTTCACCCATCATAGTTGGGCTCCTTTTTTGTTTTCTTTTTTGCTGATAGCACATCTAAAATGAAATCCAGAATATGACACAATAAGAAGGCAAAATAGCTGTTTAAATCCAGTGCCAGTCATTATTTAAAATTCCTGTACACACTGTACAAAGAATCGAAATCTGGAGAGTGAGATGCAGCAGCAAAACATGACCCCCAGTGTAACTCAGCCATCAACTAGATTCAGGTGCAGAGGCTCAAGCTGCAAGTCTCAAGCACAGATGAGGTTTAGCTCACTCTCCACAAATGTTTATTAATTTCTACCTTGTCTTCAGGACCAGCTGATCCCAGCTCAACTGACATTACATGCAGCAGTTTCTCAAACTAACCACGGAAAAATATGAAATATATCATCATCCCAACTTTAGATCTGCTGTCTCCGCAGTGAAAATATTTTGCAAAAGCCAATCAGTTCATCTTGTTCTGCTTCAATGCTGAGATCAGAGTTGTGAAAAGTTCTCTCCATTGAGATTTAGTCAGAGAAGAGACATGAAGAGCTCATCACTTCTACAGCACATCTGCATGCAAGATCCGACTGCAAGCCATCAGACAAACACTGCCCTCATATATCAGTAACCGTGTTTGTGGTTTTATCCTTGGCCTCGAGAGAAATGCTAAACTCACATCTGCCTCTTGATGTAGTCCTTCAGCAGGTCCTGATCGAGAGAGTAAAGGTCATTGCTGCTCATGTTGTCATAGTAGTAGGTCATTGAGTTGCCGAACTTAGGTCCATAGGGTCCGTCTTTGACATCGTAGGTCTTGTAGCTGTAGTGATAGTCGTAGTGGCCTTGACAAGAGAGAAACAGTCAGTTAGAAACTGCAGCTCCAAGTGCATACGTCACTCGTAAAAAGGTGGTGCATGAGAACAGTGTGTGTGTTGTGAACCTTCTCAGTTCTTTTTACTGTCATATTAACTGTTCCTTTACTATTTACTACTATCCTTTACTTGCATGGTCAGCTGAACAGGAGACTAAAATCCTTCCACTTGCAATTAGTAAGCAGTAAATTTGATTTTAAAGCACCTCTTTGTTTTCAGATCGCTGCATTCTGGTGTTTTTCTCTCTCTCTCTGTCTGTCTGTCTTATCTGTTCCTCAGCCCTGGACTGAAGATTACACTGAGGAGCTTCCCTGTGGCGCTGAGGATGTGTACCTCAATTAAAGAAAACCTAAGAGAAAACTTGCTTTTACCCTGGCACTTTCTCCCAAGTAATAATTCTCATTTAAGTACTGTTAGTTTTGTTCTTTTCCCACACATCATCTATTAAAAATCCCTTAATCATACTTTATAATGTTCCCATTTCTTGCATTTATCTTTCTCACCATATAGTTACTGTGCTAGTGATGGTTAGGGAGTAAAAATAATTGAAGATTACAGTATTTTCCTTTTTAAAATAGAGCATGAAAATATATATTCAAACATATCCGTTTAGTAAGCATGAGTAGATGTAACTGATTAAATAAGTCTCCTGCATGGTGCCTGTTGTTCAATTCAAAAGCTATTCAAGACACAGCTAAGGAAAAAGTATCAAGATGCAATCACAAAAAGAGCAGAGAAGAAGTGAAAAAGTAGTGAACCTCTCAAGATACAATTACAGGTTCTGTGTGTATGTATTAGAGCAGGAGGGCACACAACTTGAGAGCTGAGTAAATACACAAAAACAAAGTTCATCTGCTCAGCATTAATGGAGCGTCTCTTCAGGGCTGCTCAAAGTCTAAAGCCTCACAGAGAAACGTGAAAGTGGACTGGGGGGGGAAAAAAGCAAAACACTGGCTTCTCTCACACTTTTAATCTCTGTTATAAAGTTTAAAAGCAGCCACGGCTCCTGGGAAGGGGGTGAAGGTGTAAGATAAAAGAAGGAAAATAAGTAAAGGAAGAGCGAGGGGAGAGGCGGGAGTAAGGGAAGATGGTATGTAAGAAGAGTGAAAGCAGGGAAGTAGGAGGGAGACTCCTGCCAAAACCAACAAGCCTTCGGGGAAACCAGTTTCTCCTGCTGAAGCCAAGGCCGGTCCTCATTCCAGCATTCTTTGGCTGTTATTGCACTTTTTTGTTTTTATTCTAGCCTAAGCGGGGGCCAGATCAGGGTCACTAACCACCCAAAACACAACCAAAAAAAAAAATAGACAAGGCACTGAAATTTACTTCTGTCTGTATTTTTTTTCCTTCAATATACTATATCCTGATGGCATTCATCTAAAACAGAATAAAGAATAAATGCTTCTTTGCTTCTGTTTTATTCTGAAAGCAGGCACAACCAAAACATGCAGCCCCTATACTCAAACCGTACCAATTCAATTCATCCAATTCACCAGTTTAAATCTTCAAAATGTTGATTTAATAAAAAAGAAAGTTACTGTACTCCACTTTTAAAAAGAACAAGCATGATGAATAGAAGACTGCACAGAGTCAGCACTGCAGCTAACAGAACAAAACTGCAATATTCAAGTTCATTAAAGTTTATGGGGAAATGTTTTTACAACAGCTGTGTGTACAACTGGTTTGTGAAAGGACTCAAACGCTGAGATCGCCAACCAAACGATAGATGTGCCAGAAACAGTCTACAGGCTCAGGTGCTGACCCCTCAAAACCCAAATGCCTCTTCTACAATTATTTTGAAAGGACTTAGCCAGGGTGGGTTAAATTCAGTGCTGAGATCAGAGTTGTGAAAGTTCTCTCCACAGATGTTTAGTCAGAGAAGAGACATGAAGAGCTCATCACTTCTGCAGCACATCTGTAGAGCAAGGCCGACTGATGCATCCAGCTTTGGTTTCAATCTATGAACCACCTCAGGTTTATTATCAACAATAAACTATACAAACTTTGTGTGCGCATTAGGGCTGTGCCTGATCATAGCTTCTGCAACAATGGTATACATTTTTTCCATGGCAAAAAAATATCATATCGCGATATCACTGCTATAGCAAAGCCTTGGGATTACATTCCTTAATGTCAGCCTCCAACGACGATTTAGCACCTAAAAGAGGGAGCTACTTCAATAACATCCAAAGTAGCACAGTGCTTTGCAACATAGCAGTTCCTGCTAAAACATGTTTCATCATTAGCAGCAAAAAGCACGTTGTCGCGTACAACCGGTGCAACTCAGATGTAAATTGACTCAACCAAGCATCACTAGTTGCACTCCATATGACAAGAGGAGGAAACTGGATAGAAATTCCTGCTTCAGTTCATGGCAGAAAAGCAACTGATTAAAAAGCTCAACTCAAGATGCAACATCCCAGAAAATATTTTGCAGCTCCTGAAGAGTTACAAGTTTAAGTTACTTTAGTTATTGTTAAATTCAAGTGGTAAGCAGACATGCTGTACCTTTACTTAAAATCTCTAGAGAAAACACTACCTACGCTACTTCTGTGTTTACATTTGACTTGTGCCGTGTCACTGCTATTGCACTATAATGCTGCGGCTGGCACTTTGTTTCAATAGACTCACATTTTAAATTAGGAAGTGTGTCATCTATGACAGCAGTTCTTTGGACAAAAAGGTCTGAGCATGCTGTCCATTTACTTACAGTTATAAATGCTGCTGCAAGCATCAATAAAAACTCAGGGTTTTTTTTCCTGTATCCTCAGAAATCTCTTTATTGCACACACTCTGTGGTAAATCTGTGTGTGTGTGCGCGTTTGTGTGTGTCAGACACATACCTCTCCCAGCACCTCTGCCTCGTCCCCGCCCTCTTCCTCTTCCACGTCCTCGACCTCTGAACCCTCCGCGGAATGGTGCCCCCTCACTCTTCACGCTGGACACTTCATCGTGGTCGTCACGCCACTCACGTTCATACTTTTGGCTATGCCAGTCTGCAGGGAATCCAACCATATTCCTGTCAGTAAACACTAAACCACACTTGATAAGTAGGTCCCAACAAATATCAACTGAGGGAAACTAATTCTCTTACTAGTTTTTGAATTTGTGATAAAATAAATTTTAAATACTGTACAGCCTCTTAACAGCGAGCAAATTTCATTTCCTCAGTGAACACAAAGTCATTTACAATGTTCAGCTGAATAGTGATGCTATCAAAGCAGAAGTATAAGATTAGCAGGAGAGTGCGAGCGCGCACGCACGCACGCACGCACACACGCACCCCTCCGCATCCTGCTGCTGAGTCATGTGCACTCTCAACCAGCCAAATGCAATAATATGCTCAGTATAATTAACATCAACATCTACTGCAGGGGTGCCCAAACTCCCGGCCCGTGGGCCGCTTCCGGCGCCGCCCCCTTCTGCTCTGCGAATTGATTTCAATAATAACATACAATTTGACCCTTTAAGTTGCTTTTTTGACATTTCGCTTAACCCTCTTAATTGGAGGGGAAGGTGAAATGTCAAAAAGTAACTTAAAGGGCCAAATTGTATGTTATTTTTGACATCAATTTGCAGACCGGAAGTAGGGGGCAGGGCCGGAAGTGGCCCGAGTTTGGGCACCCCTGATCTACTGTCACATGCAAGCACCAGAGATCACATCTAATAACTTTGGCATCAAAGTCTCACATGCAATAACATGGTATGAGTTCTTCATATCCTTTTAAACTGAAGTTCACATGCTTGCATCACAGACTAACCTCTGAGGTCGTTCCTCGTGTTGGGAGGCAAGCGAGGGTTTTCATTCTGTCTGCTGTTGTTCCTGGAGGCCGAGCGCTCCCGAGGGCCCTCAGACTTCACCTCAATCATCAGAGGAACCCACTTCTGCTTGTTTCCTGTTTTGAATGACATGTAGCAGCAACACGGTTAGAGGAAGAACACGTCAGCGTACGGTTTCACATCTTTTCATAAAATGTATTTTACCATAAACAGACTTTATGTCTACCAAAGTTCACCAAATTAATATCTTAATCAACTCCTTGATTTGAATATGTGCTTAGAAATGGCACATCTGTATGCTGGAGGACTGGCCGCTTGCAATAGCATTTTGTGAGTACATGCATTAAAACAACTTTTATTCTGGAAAAACTGATCGGAGCTTCCTGGACTTATATAGATAAAAACCGTTCCTGCAGTACCCCTTGCTGTCCAGCAGGTTGCCTCACAGAGCTGCTGTTTAAAAGGAACTCTGGTTATCAATGTTGTGTGGACATGTGGGTAAATTTGCTACCTATTCCACTGTGATAGAGTGTGGAAATGACAGTTAAGTGACGTGGCCCTGCATAGGTAAGGGATGTGGTCACAGAGAACACTGTGTACAGAGAAAACTACAGTTGCAACAACATGTAAATATATATTTACATTAAAACAAGGTCATTATATAGTGCTTTTTGATATTCTGAAAACAGCAGGGTGGGAAATCAGTTTTACTTTAAGATGGGAGTGTTTAAGTTCATCTTAAAGGAAAAGAAAAGTGTTTTCTTGGTAATGTGACTGCTTTGGAAGTTGCTCTTGTTCTTGATGTTACTGCATATGATTCAGATGTTTGTGTTCACTTGCCTGGACTGAATGTCACTTATATGTTTCTTACGTTATAACCGTTGCAATTTCGGCTGCCCTCGTGGCCAGGTCTCTCCTGAAAGTGTTTAAATGTACTTATATTTTACATGCTGTGGGACCTGCAGTCTACTCTGTAGGCCAAGTGTTATCCGTGTGTCCACATCCCTTACCAATGCAGGGCCACGTCACTTAACCGTCATTTCCTCTCTCTCTCTTTGCATGTGGTATCTGAAAAGCACACCCACGTGTCCACACAAAACCCTGATAATCAGATGTCCTTTTAAACTGCAGCTCAGAGGCAGACTGCTGTACAGCTCAAGTAAATTAAACTTTCAATCATAGTCCTGGAAATTAACCTGTGGTGGAAAACCAACACCTCTGGTGGGCACCAAAAATGCACTGCAATAAAGTTTTCATTTGCTACAATGCTGTGACCAGTTTTTAAAAGTCGGCCATTTTTGGTCAGAGGAGAAACTCGTGAGTGAAACATTTAACTCAGCACCTCCACAGCACATATGCATGTCAAAATGAACTGATGCATCTCCTCCAGACAAGAGAAGTTAGTGACTTACTGTTTCGAACAAACCCGCTTCAAAATTAGTATCGATACATAAACGTGTTCTTATTGATGTGCAGAGTACATACAATCTTAAATGCTGCATTTCAGTACATAAATTACTGTAAATTCTTAGTCTTTTCATCAATTAAAAAAAATAAAATAATCTGAACTGGCAACAAAAGAAAAAAATCCCTGTGGTGGAAAACAGTCAGCTCAGTGGTAGAAACCTTGCCAGAGCATTTGTATACCATTTGTATGGTTGGGGTTTTTTGTTTTTTGGGGGTGGGGGTTCAGGGTGGTGAGTACACAACACACACACACACACACACACACACAGAGTAGCTATGTTGTGAAGGTCAAAACAGTCGCTAGCTGCCTTTCAAACCTTTAACTGCAGCCAACCACCACAAATTTCTACTAAATTATCTGTTGTGGGCAGAAATTTCAAAGGCAACTTGTATTTGACTTCAAGTGTTACAACCTTGTACTGCAACTTGACTTGATTGTGCTTACGTACATTTGCTCACACAATGCAAACATGTTTATTACAATAAAAAATATGCTTTAAGCAGCAGAAGGCACGGGAACGAACTCATTTTGCACTCACTTTACACGTGGAGTGGACACATCTGCACATATCATTAATGGTATTTTTAGATCTGCTTAACTCTTTTGTATTTGACCACTCTTACTCTTGACTTTAGCTTTAGTGGCTAGGATTAGAGACTAAGGAAGCCAACATGGCGTCATCCCCGCAACATACTGTTTTATTAGAATGCTGCAAACAAGCAAGTCTGTGTAGGCTGCGTACCACAAATCATTCAAGCCATAAATCTCACTTTAGGCAGCATTGCTCATGATATGACGAGACCACAATTACCTCTTCAGCTGTATCTCAATCTAAATGCCTATAATGGGCATAGTGACGATTGGTTGGTATTAATATGTTGAGGATTTATCAAGAAACAATTTCTGAAAGCCAACATTAGCATGTGCTAATAATTAGAATGATTTCAATAGTGCTAACGTGTCAAATGTTTGATCGACAGTCACCTTTTTTCTTTGGTCCGTTCTTCTGGGAGTCGTCATCGCCGTTCTTCTCCTCTCCCGAGTCGTCGGACTTTGCCTTCTGGTTCTCTTTGCTCTCTTCGTTGCTCTCTCTTTTCTCCTTCGACTCCTTTCTGGCTGCCGTCTTTTTGGGGCCCTGGGTAGACAGGAAACACATTCAAAGTGCTATTTAAAAGAAGTGAAGAAAGAGACATTTTCTATAAGACCTCAATTATGGGGAACCTGTTGTAATGAGGTCTTACTACAAGGTTTAAAAAAAAGAAAAAAGAAAAAAGAAATGTTGGTTTTAATCCAGGAACTTACACCAGTTAAAATTCTGCCCAATTTGGAATAAATTTACACACTGTTGCCATCTGATTTCTCAAAATTGAATCTGAGCTTAAAACCTGTCACACACAAAAAAAAAAGAAAAAATAAAGTGCACTTACCCACTAAAAAGAAGGTGTTAAAGCCCTTTTCCTATTGTCAAATACTGGCTTAGCAAAAATAACTAGCACGCAATACGGAGCAACACTATTACATGAAAGTTTAAATTTCTCACCACTAAATATGCAGGCTTTGGGGCTTAGCTAAGTTACCTGCAAGTTTCAAGTCTGGTGCCTTTATACTACCCTGTTCAAAGCCACACACTAACATGCAACTTTAGTGAAAGTCACATTAGTAGCCACGAGTGAATATTCAAAATAAAAGATGTTTGATAGCACGACAGGATCACTTTTTGTGAGCAAGAGCTAGCAAATATCAATAAACATTACTGGGACAAAGATGACTTTGCATGCGGCTTGGGGTTTTCATCATTCTATTTTTTAAAAATACATTCTCTTTCATATTTGACTGCAGCAGAGTACCACGAGCACTACCACTGCCCTACAACCAAGCCTAACCTGGCACAGTGACAGAGGGTAGCTCACCGTACATAAATTGGCTCTGCTGGTTATCTTTGTTCACAGAACTGATCTAGTAGTTTATTCAAATCAGCCCCTCCTCTGCATTACGACAGCTCAGCTATCAGCAACACGCATATCTGCAAACTCTGGCACTCCTGAGGGGTTTGCATAAGAGTCATATAAAGGCATTTGTCTGAAGCTAAAGAAATAAAAGAACGTCAAGTTTCATGCCAAAAACACCCGGTTCCACAAAAATGATAACGTGCACGATCTTTGAGTGCTCACATCAAATTTATTAAACTACGACCACTCATGCAGTCTACACATGCAGTGTAGTATTACAGTGTAGTACTGCATTATATTACAAGATATAGTAGTTTTTAAATTAAATTACACCAAAAGCTGAAGGAACCCATTTCAAATCTTGCTACAGAAAGCATTTGTACTTCACATACTTTGCTTGCAGTATTAAGAGGGATAATTTGTAACATTTGGCTTTTTAATTTAAAGCCCCTTTAAACTCTGCACCGCAATGATAAATGAAAATCGAGCAAAGCTAAAGTTCCCACATGTATAAACCAGACTATTCTTATAGTTCTTAATGAGATTTCATACACTGTACACAGTGTGAACCTCTTTCAGACATGGAACACAACTGGCCTTATCTATTAGTAAAAGTAATTATGTTTAAATATAGACGTGTCAGTGAAATTTTGACACGTGCTGGGTCTAAACATTAAAAATATATATAAATTAATAATAAAAAAAAATACTGTATTAGCCTACAGCTCCCATTAACCATGTGTACTCATGTAAAATACCTCCAAATGAACCTCCACTGAACTACAAAAGACATTATTTGTAAGCCAAAACCAAATGAATTATTTATTTATTTTAAGTGGTTCAGATGATATCCACCCCTCAACCTCTAATAGGAAACAATAATTATGCAATATGGAGAACACAAATACCACAAAGGAAATAAGTCTGGCTTTATTGGGTTTTCTTTACAGTACAACAGGTTATCCAAATTCTATTGTAAAGAGACCGACATAATGCCTGTTCATTGGCTGTGCAGCATTTGGTCTGAAAATCGCTTTCTGTTCAAGCACATCTAGTACTATTTTTTAATTATTTATTTATTTTAAAGAGTCTCTCACCTGGCTTCTGTAAAGAGAACCCAGTGCTTATAAGCCCCACCTCCTCTGACATTGGTTCTTCATAACCAGTGAAAAGCATAGCAGGTCTTCTTCAAAAACTTCATAATGAACTGAAAAAGCAGTGACTGTCACATGACTGAGCAGGTGATGTGATGATGACGTAAAATGACGCTGATAGGCAAAAGTCTAAAAAAATATATCAACTTACTGCTCAGTACTGAGTAGTCATTCTAGTTAATGAGAAGGAAATCCAGAGGAAACCACTGTGACTTTAAATGGTGAGAAGTTGAAAGTTTGTTTCATACCAATGGCTGTGGGATACGGCCACCAAAAGGCCCAAAGCTTAACCAGTGTTTATGCAAGTGTTCAAAAACTGGATAAAAACTGGAGGATTTAATTTAGACTGGGAAGGAAAAGTGATCTTTACAAGTTTTAGTTTCTAGAGCTAGCTTTTAGATGTTTAACTTGTTACTGGTCTGAAAAATCTGATAGTTATTGAAACTCAGCAGGAAGGCAGGCAGCAGGTTTCATGGGTTGAACTTACAGTGAATTTCCATGAGTCTCTGACCTGCCTGACAGTCGGCGAGCAGGACACGGTCCGTGTCACTGCCTCGATCTGAACAAAGGGAGGGAAGAGCAGTTTAGAGAAGACAATGAGGTGGACCATGATGCACAGACATACACATTTGCACTGCATGTAAAGAAAGTAAAAAAATGCTCTATTGCTAATCAGTTAAAATGGATGAGAGCTTTTAGCATCTGCCCAATTAATCAGTGTGTACATCCAAGCCTCTTGGGTTATAATCTGGTAGTTTTCTGCTATCAAGCAGATTACAATTATCGGGCCTTTGAAAGCCCATGCTGTGCTGCTGTGCTGCTCTGCTCCCCGCCAACAACATTATGCATTATGCTTTTTATTGGTGTTGTCAAAAACAATGAAAATGCCAAGTCAATGTTGCACAAGCTGTGGATAATAAGAAGCATCTGCTGCAACTATTAGTCGACCGAGCTCCCTCTGGGCTTTCTACAATAGATCCAATATCATCTCAGTGGATACAAGGCTAATGTGTGTCATTACATCAAGAGGTTTATTGCTTTGGAATCTGCACAAATTGGAATAAGAGCAGGGTTACTTTTAGCAATGACAGAATGGTGTGAGATAAACCGCTGCAGCAAACAACTGCGTTCAAGGCTCAGGTGTGAGTGGCTTAGTGCATTTTCTGAATCAATAACAATGTGCAACTGAAAGTGCCGTCAGCAAAGCTAACATCACAAGGATGCTGAGTCATTCTTCTTCCACTACAGGAAAGTAATGACAATGCTTCTGTTACAGCCAATTTCATGATGAAATACTACTAATCTGAGAATAGGAACTGATTACATGGGTGCAAAAACCCACCCAAGAAATCAGCACTGCCCTTCTATTTATGGT
>JASGAU010369695.1:2005-15384 GCA_030220045.1 Australoheros facetus | reverse complement strand
AAAAAAAAAACACACATTTAAATGTCATAAGGCCAGAGACATAGCCTGACTGAGATTCTAACAGTATGCTTTCTTTACATTTTAACCAAGATGAGCAAACAATAGCACCAAACTGCTAAACTTATCGCAACTCTTTTTTCTCAAGCAAACACACAATCAGAAATTGTAGTTTTATCCCTTCATAATGAGCAAATACAGCATTTAACAGCAGAAGAGGAAGAAACTGACTTTTTTTCCTACACATCATGCCATCACTCAAGTGACACACAGGATCGTGGCACCTACCCAGATCCAACAGCCAGAACTTGCAGTTGTCAGAGTGTTCTCCCTGCGCCGAATCCACTGAGTAAAATGGGTTCAAAGACACTAAAGACTCAATTCCACGGGCCATGTTAATCAAATATCAAGCCTCTGGGATTCTGACTTGAATTATTTCCTTAGAGCATCTCCAAAGGCATGACAAATGGCTTTAAGATCCTTTGCAAAAAAAACCAAACAAAATTATTTTTGAAACGACCGAAATAATTCTGCAGCAACTACGTCGCTGAAATTCCAGGCAGGGAAAGTCCAGTGTGTGAGAAAAGCAAAAGTCAAATGCAGCATTAGAGAGTAGGATGTTTTCTCTCTCTTTCTTTGTATCTCCATCCCTCCCTCTCTCCCTCCCTCACGAGTGGGCTGCTGTGAGGATATTGGGCAAACCTCCACTGTGCCTCTCCTGTTCCAAGGGGACGTCTGGAAACAGGCAGCATATCTACCGTATTACCCTTTGTAGAAGCACCCACTCAGTTTGTGTAGGCGGGTGCATATTTTACAGGCATTAGGTCGCATACAAGTTGTGCAGTATTCTTGGAACAAATATAGATTCGGTTATGAAATCTAACAGAAATGAACAGCACAAAGCTTGGCTTAAAAAAATGTCTTCTATTCAGTTGTTCATCATAAGTGTCACGCACATATTTCAGATGTTTTTTTTTTTTTAATTTAGCTTCTGAATGGTACTACAGACTATTTATCCAACACATAACTCTGTTTTCGAGCATCTTCATCTGAAATTGTGCACTGTGTAGCCTTGAGCAGTTATGCAAGCTGGATACACAAAGATTCCCCTGTTTAACTGTGAGTGTGTGTTTATGTGCGTCTCTCTGGGCTCTAAACACACTCTCTCCTGTCACGGACAGGCACACACACATGCACATACACTGGCAGGCACACGGAGTCCTTATATCAATAACATTAAGTGTCATTAAGTGGGTACTTTTGTATTTATTCCATTCTGAGCGGCAGTGAGAGTCCACCTGCATGTTTGGCTAATGTGTGATATTATTTAGCAGGAATGTGTAGGGTTGCACAGGTGTCAGCAGTGGGATTAGATTCAGAAAAAACAAAACAAAACAAAAAAACAGATTATAAATATGAACAGCTGAAACTGCCAAGTGCACATTTTGTTGGCTAATTCATCAGCATGTGAGGCCTTCTATGGTATTCTGTTCGTGAAGACACAGATGTTGCCCTCAACTGCCAGTTATTCCTTGTGGTGAGCAGTTGTAGTCACTAGTTGCCCGCGAGGCCTCACCTCAGCCTATTCATGTCACTGAACTGTTTGTTGCTTTTTGGAAAAACAATATGGTTTGCTATGTGGCGCAAACCATCCAAGAAGTTTGCACTTCTGTTTTGTAGAGCGAAATTCTAGTAGTACTGCATTAGAGTGTTAGTTAGCGCCAATTAGCAGCTATCTGTTTCTGTCTATAGTTGATATATAGTAGATTACTTTTATTTACTTCAGCAGCATTTCATGTAGAAAAACTGAGATGTAGTGTTGAAATTGCACTGCTTTTTCTTATACTAAAATATCTCAGGGATCAAATGTGCAGTTAAAGTTCTTTACACTGTATGCGCCCCATGATGTAAAATGAGTTTGACATTCCTGCTCTAAACATCCTTACTGTGGTCACTTTAACGTGGCTTCGAAAACCTCAAGATAACAACAACCCTAAGTTGAGCATTCAAAATGCCAATCCAAAAACCAGTGGGTGAAAGGTCATGGTGGCTGTATCTATATATATTTTTATCTTTAATGTTGTCTCTATGGTTGTGAGACACAGAAAGAAAAATGGGTGATTTCCTGGACAACCACCTTAATCCCCTAAACCTTCACCCTTCAACAACTTCGGACAAAGTGGCCTCCACGGTTGGCCTGTAAATAAAAAAGGCGGACAAAATTGCCCAAAAAGACCTTTTTTTTCTCTCTCATCCTTGTCTACCTCCTCGTGAGCTGCAGCCTTTTTGACAAGAGCAAGCCCTGCAGAGAAAGGCTCCTTTTCATCATCTGCTCTGACTGCACAAACACAGTGACAAATGGACTTGTTAGGTGCAACCACAAAAAAGGAAAAAAAGCTGATAGAAACACAAGAATCAGTAAACAAAGTAAGGATGATAAACAAAGAGCTGGAGTTTAAAGTGTAAAATAATTGGTTGAGAAATTGTACCCTTCTTCCTGTGCTGGTCTAGTAAATCATTCAACTAATGCCAAAATTGGTAGTTCCTGTATGCACTGTCCAAGCGTCCTTTAATTTTAAATGCAGACCTTTCTTGTACTGACTACAAAGAAGCTGCCAGCAAAATATTTGTATGCTATATCACCATAGAAACAAGCAGTACAGCTCCCACCCACTCTTCCAGATTAAAAAGAGAACGGCACAAGCAGAAACGTCTGTCAAGACGTGATGACAGCAGCTCGTAACTCCAACTGACTACGTGTCAGCCCATGGCCAGCTGTATAAAGCCATTTTCATTCTTTGATCGCAGCTTAGATTATGAGTGTTTTGGTCAAATAAACAACTATAACAACAATTCACAAGAATATAACTGGACAGCCCTATGGTATGTCCACATAAGAAAACATGAATATCTAGCCCCTACCTGAGCCAGCCAAAAGATTAAATTAAAAGCATGCAGGTTGCATAGTATTTCATATTTAATGAAAAGTGAAGGCTCTACAGGTCATCAGTGGTGTGTTTGCAAACAGAAACCACATCTGATTAGCAAGTGTCCATGTTTGCATGGACGCGGCAAGCAGCTGTTTAAGTGTTCAGATGTGGTTCGCGATGCAAAAACATCATTCAGTGCACCTGCTAATCTGGCTGTAATAAGCAAAGAAATTATTCTGCTCCTACCTTTGTGGTTGAAGAGGCCCTCCATCTCCATGGAAGATCTGGAGTGAGCGATGCAGAGCATGGAGCAGGGTACAATGCCCTCCTGGGCTGGCGAGCGGTCCGTGGTCCGTACCAAGCACCAGTCCGGCTTGTCGTGGAGTCGCTCCAAAACCTCCACAGTCTGGCCTCGGCGTACTGTCAGCTCCCCGTTGCTGCCACCGTTACTGGCCACGAAGTCATGGATGACCACTGTGAGCTCACAGCCACCAGAGAGCTGGAAGGGAAGCAACAGAAATGTGTGATTTTTTTTTTTTTTCCCCCAAGAGGATAAGCTCCACATTAGTAGATGATAGGCCAGTGTGAAGCAATATTTAGAACCCCCAAAATAAATAGTGACTTATGATAGTCTAATTATTTGCACAGAGGACAATCCACTGTTCTCTCTTTCCCTTCCCTTAGGAGGATATGTACGTACATCAGCATTTCTGATTATTTTACTGCATTTTAACAATCTTGCCACCAACACTTGCTTGATGTGAAATAGCCCTGCAGTAAAACCTGCCCTGGTGAAACTTTACACAATTAATTAAAAACTGAAAAGCAGATGTGCCCACACAACAGCATCTGCTAACAGCACAGGGACTCAAGAAGCACTGTACAGTGTGAAAATGAACTGATCACTGGTGACTCATTCAAGCTCAACCGAACAAAACGTCAATCTGACGATGTGAACGTCTATGAAAGGAAAGGCAATTTTAGGTAGAGGTGGAACGAGCTGGAATTAGTCATTTTTCTCACTGGTTATTTTAAAAGGTTTGTCCTTTTAACGCGTGAGTGAAAAAGCAGCTGCTCGTTACTAATGATGCTTCGATCCGTTACGGAGGTACAGAGGGTGAGCAAACGTGGCTATTCTACCAACACAAGAGCATATAAGATTTGGCACATAACAGCAGTATTTTATTCAAATGAAATCTGGCAGATTTATCCCAGATTTGGAAAAATTTGTAACAACTGAAATGCAGTTCTGTGACATACTTAATGTTAACTGGCATAACTGAAACCAATTAACACATTAATACTATAAATGCCACATAATAAATAGTTTGCACTCATTCTTTTGCACAGTAATGGACCTAATTTTTCAGTAATCACTGGGAGTAAGCAACGTGTAAAATTCTATTTTTATTGCAACTTTTTAACCAAAGATTTTTGAGATGGAAAACTACAAGTGATTCCAATGAACTTGTGTGTATTTATACTAAACATAAATATGATTAACAGCAGATGAAAAGTCTTGGAAATGAAGTGATGTCATGCATTAGTCATTAGCTAAATACGCTGCAATCTAAAAGCTTTTCCACGTTTTTCTGTGTTTATAGTTGCTGTATTTGCTTGTGTGCACCGCAGTTTTTGTCTTTTAAAGCATTTATTATTGAGAAATATTTTTTATAGTGCACTACACTGCATTAATTGTCACAGCAAAGCAAAGCGGATTATTTGCAAACATACCCTTTGGTAGTGTGGCAAAGCCAGAGAGCTTAGGAGCTGAGAAACGGGATGTGAGCTCCTTTCTCCAAGCCTGTCCATTGTTTTCCACTCCCTCATTGCAAGAAAAGTTCCAGAAAGGTAGAAAACTTCTACAAAGCAGTCTGATTTCTGTCTCAGTCTACTAAAGTTCAGCTCACACTAAGGAGATGCCCATCAGGTAAGTGTAGGTTGTCAAAAAAAATAGGATTAATTATTCATTTTTTAATTAGTATTTCTCCTGGGTATTAAAGGTATTAAAATTCCTAATCCAAACATTCCAAAGCCAGTAGAAAACTTCCTGCTGTCCACTGTAACAGTCAACAGCACTCCTCTGTGGGTCCTTACAATCAGACTATTGAAGCGTAAATGATTCGTTCTCTTGTGTCACTTCCTGAAGCGAAGCAATTAATCCAACCGTGCCTTTTAAACATTTTCACAGTTAACCTTTCATCGAGAAACAAAAACACACAACAGAAAATTAGAGGTAAAAACACTACGGCTGCCTGAATTTCGAAGCAAAGAGTAAGATCGATAGCTGTGAGGACTTGAAACTGTGCTCTCCTGTCTGGCATACAGACGAGCATCCTCTGTGAAGTGAGCGTGGGAGGCTGAAGCTGCTGACACACAAGTCAGTCACTAAAGCAGAAACGCACACAGGAACACAAGCGCGCACACACAGCAACACAAACACGCCACTGTCACTGCCTCTTGAATGAAACGTCTCATAGAGTCCTCACAAAGACAGAGATAAAGAGATGCATTCAAAAAGTGAGAATGAGATGCTAATATAAATTAGCAGGTGTTACTGCGCGTTTTGAATGTGTATGCATGGGAGTGCACCCTAAACCGATGCACTGTGACTAATTAATCAGTGCCGGTGATAACTTAAACTTCAGTGGATACTCCTCACCTCCTCGATCTTTAAAACTGCATATTTGGGTCATGACAATAATTCAAGTGTGAAAATAAGGAACTGATGCAAGAGTCCAGTGCTCAGTTTATAATTAGTATGACACCAAAGCATTAAAAGACTATTTTATCTGTGAGTGTGTGTGTGTGTGCACGCGCTGCATGGTTTTTAGCTTTACAGTTGATCATACTGAGCGTAGGAGGACAAGCCTTCTGTGGTGCTATTACCAGATATAACCACAGCCACACGCACAAATACACAAGAAAACAAACACACACATGCCGTTTTAAAGCGCTGTCAGTCGGGCTGTTTCTTCCTTCCTAACACAATCAAACAATTTCACAGGAAACTACTTCAGGACAGTTGCCTGCATCTAAGCAGTTTGCATGTTTTTTTTCTTTTTTGTGTTTTGTTTTTACAATCATATTACTGAGTGACAGCATTAATCAGCAGTGACAGGAGAGCTGCATTCTGACTGCACGAGCTCTAGTGTGGCAGAAAATAAAATAAAATAAAAAAGACTGAAAGCTTGACTATTTTTTATGGCTAAAGTGCTACCGTGAGCATGCTGGAGATGAAGAATGCCTGTGTGAGTTGATTTTCTACCTTATCGCTGTCCAGTGTGTTCTGGGATGTACGTGAGGCAATAGAGATGGTATCAGGTTGGCTGCTGGCGTCTCCCTGGCTGTCCAGCTCCTCTCCATCCCTGCAGGCACACATCATTACAGCGGACCCATAATTACTATGACCAATAAACATTACATTTACTCTATAGGGTTACTTTAGTGTTTCCAGTGTCTGACTTAGGTTCTGCCTGGCTGCAATTCTTAATAGTCAAACTTTTTTTTGTGTTTTTTTTGCTAAGTGCAATCTACTTCCAGCTCACCGTCTGCCTTTGTGTTTAGTTGTGGTGGCTTTAGGGATGTGGATGGGTTCCTTCAGAGCTCCACGCAGGTGGACTATTCGCTCCTGTATGACTTCCCGAATGTGCTTGATCCAGTCCTGCTTGTTCTCAATACTTGAAGCCTGGTGCATAACAGATAACTGGGTTAGATATATAAAGTTTCTAGTACTGAGCTCTAGTACCGTCTTTTTATCTCTTTCTCAAATACAGACAGGTACATCAGTACTAACAGCAAGCAAAACATCAGGTCTACATACAAGTCCTAATTTAATTATTATAATTCTGTCTGTTCCCACGGGAGTGCTTAAACCCTGCAATCTTTCACTTGACTCACATGTCTGCATGACAACCACAGCTTCACTCGGGGCCCCAAGGACCAACTGTGGACTGTTATTTTATATATTTACATCACAGATCCAATGTGTAGACACTGCTTTCATCCTATAACTACCCTCATTTGAGTTTTCTCTTCCCCTTTCCCTTAGCAACCAGGACTGTGACTACCGTGGAGCTGAGTTATATAAGATACAGTTTAAGATGATCATCAGAAGTTATGTAATAAGACAGATAGCTATACAGCACACATTGCCAAATTGTAACACACCCTGGGAGCCTTTCTCTGTGCCAGTCTCAAAAAGCAAACAGATATCTACACACACAGCATGCATAAAACATTGCTTCTGACTCACTGTGTGAGAACTACCAAGTTGCTTGTGAGGTTTTGGATTATGACCCATCAAATGATATGGTAATGTGATGAGTTCATAAGTAGCAGAAAGTAACACTCCACCCCCCTTACAGGGCCTGAACTTTGCTGGCTGAACAAAAGGAACTATGTAGGATTTAGCGGGGGTGGACTATAGACATGGAGTGATTCTTCTTCATGTATGAAACCTGCACCACTTCCTGTAGGAGAGGAATCATATGAAAAATAGAGCTTTAACAGGACTTTATGCAGTCCCAGATTCAGCAGCTTGTAGATTTAACTACCTTAACACAAATAACTTGAAATAATTGTTTTTAGAGGTGCTCACACCACTTGCTGCTGATCAATTAGTCAAGTTAACTTACCCTCTTATTTCCTATGAAAGCAGTAAGAGTTATACTTAGTTTGTCACAGGACTGAATGGAGCCCTGTGAAAACTTCCTTCACACAACTGCATGTTACAATAACAATACTATAAGTGCCAAATCGGCTTAGCAAAAGCATTTCGGTTCTCACTTCTACCGTGATCATATCAGAGCTGTTGTAACATATTCAAAAGAGGAACGAAAAAAGGTTTGTTAATCCTGAAATACTGTTAACATAAACAGGAATGTTTGTCCATAATCCATTAAAATCAGCATCTTTATACCTTCAAAACAATCTTGTTATCTGAGGTCGGGGTCCTCCCCACCCAGAGGGCAAACTTACAAGGATCTCCCTCCACATGTTCTGTCACTCCGAGCTCTGATGTCTGATGAGAGGAAAAACATGCAAGCGAATTTAGATGAAATATTAAAAAAATGTAGCAGATTTCCCACTTTGCAGTTGTATTCTTCTGCCAAGTGTGTTCAAACTTAATATTTGACCTTCTGGAAATAAAGCATCATCACTTCATATTATCCTCATAGGCAGCTGTGTGAAATTTAGCCATAATCAGCAGTAGAATTTTGGAGTTATGGCCAAAAAAATCTGTTTTGCGAGGTCACAGAGGATGTTTGTGCCAGTTCTAAAAAATTTCCTCAAGGTCCTCAAGAGATATCATGTTCAAGAGAGAACTTGCTGACAAAGAGCCTGACTTATGGAAAAGCATAATGCCTCCAGCACAGAGGTATAAAAATGATGTGATAACAGCCTGTAACCCAGATAAAAACAACAGGCGTCTCAGAGGACCTGACATGAATCCACCCAGTACAGCCAAATAAAACATTTCTTACAAAGAGCTTGCTCTTGTACAAGTATTTGCTGCGCCCATTGGAGTCTTTCACTTCTTTGCTGAGGACCAGGGACATCTCAAAGAGGAAGAGGTGTCGGTCACGACCCTTCCGGATCAGAGTCTTAGGATCCCAAACCTGGAAGGACTCCTGGAGTATCAGCTCTCCCTGGGAGTCGATGTTCCCATCAAATCCTGAAGTGGAGAAGGGAGAAGCAGGAAAGAGTCACTCAAGGGATGCTTTCCTGCTTGTGCAGTAAATGCAAATATGTTTGTGGGAGGCAAGTTGAAATAAGTTATTTCTGACTCATGGCTGAATAATTTAAGCTCAGTGACTATTAAAAGAGACGGACATATTGGGATTTCTCTCAAAACAGCAAAGTGACAGTTTAATCATTGGCAACAACACACAAGCAAGGCAAACAGGTGTGTATAATGAAAACATGAGTTCCATTACTAACAGTGTGTGTGTGTGTGTGTGTGTGTGTGTGTGTGTGTGTGTGTGTGTAGCTGTAGACCCACCCTCCAGCATTGAGAGGTGCATGGCATCATTGGCTTTCTTTGGGACACTGAGCATCACTTCCAGACCATCCTTGATCTCCCCTTTTCCTTCCTCACAGCATGTCAACAACTCCTACAATGAAGCACACAGACATATAAACACGGTGGCATTTAAATAAAGACTTAGTGAATTCACTTAAGAATACTTTAAATGTATTCTTTACCTTGAGAAGCAACTGGTATTTTGTGATTCTCTGGACTGGCTTGATGAGGTAAGAGGAGATGGAGTTTGCAAGACGATGTCTCTGTTGGATTTCCTGTAAATTGAAAAGGAAAGAGACATTTTCACTGCAAAGGTCTTCCTTCATTTTGAATCATGCAGCACAGAGAGGAACCCAGAGAGTTGAAGATGTCTTTACACCAAAACAGAAAAGATTTATGCTGTCGGTAAAATCAAGCATTGCTTACATCAAAGTAGGGTCCGGCATGTTCCAGGATGAGCTGAGTTGAATCTGGCTTGTTCTTACAGTAGTTCACATACATCTGAAACTTATCAGCCTTAGAAGGAAAACAAAACAGTAGTAGTATTTTTTAGTAGTAGTATTTTTTTTTTTAAAGAAAAAGACTACTGTACTGTGCCATGTTTTAGCATTTAACACAATATAGAAACAACACATTGTTACGGTGCAACTTTATCTTTTACCCAGGTTACAAAACAATGGCCGACATCTTCCGGAAGCTGCTCATATTTTTCCAGTTCCTTCAAGAAAATACTGTACAGAAAGAGGAAAAGGTAGAGGGTCAAATTTATAGGTGTTAAATGGGACCTAACTGTATATCTGATGCTTCTAAAACAAAAATTTCTATTTGAAATAACCGATGTTGATAATAATGAATACAAAGTATCACAGATTAATGCACCACTGACTTGTGATGAAACTCATAGAGGTCCTGCATGTTCCCAAAAATGATGTGCTCCTTGTTGACAATACCAGGAGGAATTTCCTCCACGCCGCTGGTCATTTCCCACAGGTAGGTCTGCGCAAGCATGCACACAAGAGCACAATTAATTCAACACCTAGACCTAGACAACACCTTTGACATGCTTAAACAATGGGGCAACCATTTTAAAGAAAAATATTGCAGTAATTCAAGAATGAAGAATGAAGATTTGTGTCAATACATACATCCATACACTCTCGCAGGTCTCTCACGTAGGTTTTCTCTGTTTGAATCAGCTCTGCCATTATGAATCTGAAAGGATATAAAGAGACAGTCATGCACTTTAGTACACTGCTGTAGCTGCCAAAATATATACATACAAATTTAAACCATAACAGGAGTCATTCGTGTATTAATATCACAAACAAAATGTTTAAGAAGGTAAGAAATGTACAACAATGCCGCTGCATCTGGAAGCATTAAAACTCCCCTGCGGCTCACTCGTACTTCGTTAAGTTCGTCATCGTGCACCCTGAACTCCATCACTGTTTGTGTACACACATGAATGGTTCTGAGGTAATCCCTATGATGTCTGCATGTACTCTGGGTTATTTAACATGAAACTACACATTAAACCTAACATTATAAAATGAAAGCTTGCCTGAAGCTGGAAAACATCAACAGCAGTGAAAATACTCTCATACGTTAGTTGGAAATGACAGGACTGAACCCTGTGCCTCGGAAAATGAGGTGTAATCAAAACGTCTGTTGCTCTTACTCTTTCCTTCGTGCTGATTTCCTCTTCTCCTCATTGAGTTCATGGGCAGCGTCCCGCAACTTGACCTCTGACCCCGGAGCACTGGCTGGAATGATGTCCAGTTGCAGCTCTTTACTCTGAAAACACAGGAGCCAGTGGCTGTTACAGTATGTGATGCACAACAGGACACATCAGTCATTCGGTTCAACACACCAGTGAGTGATGTATCAGCAGTTAAAAAAATAGGAGTCATTCCAGGTACTGTATAGGTTATACGGCTCTATTAATCACATGAAGCACAACATGATTTTTGAAAAGCTGTAGGCCATAGCAAATAGTTATAATGCCTAGTCATATCCTTATTTCTACAACCTGTAGGTTTGTGTCTTATCATGTAGCATAAACCAGATGAGTGCGCATACAGCATGCAGTTTGGCTGTTTAAAGTTGTTTGAAAGAACAGCTCTGATATTATCAACGATGGGCACTCACAGCCTTGTTTGAGTCGGAAGAAATGCCAAGCGCTGTTTCCAGACAGGTTCGGTATTTGTCCATGCGGAGAGAAAAGTCCCTGTAGCGTTTGTCCACCGAGGACACCCATTTCTTTATTTCCGCGGCATGGGCGTGGCCCTTGTCACAAAACCCATCCGCCAGCTGGATCAACAGCTTTACCCGCTCTTTGGTTTGCTGTCAATAGAGAGGGAGGGGGCACGGAGCGGAGAGGGATGGCCGTAGAGAGGAAAGGTAGATGGCAGAGAAAAAGAGAGAGCGTTAAGAATCAGTGTGTCGCCTGATGGACACAATAGACTGCGCTCTAACACAATCACAGTGACACAGCAAAGAGGAAACAGGACAATATGCTGCCCTGGAAATGGGCCTCACAGCAGAGTGTGAGACTGTGCAAACATACACACAACAACAACCAGTAAGTACCAGGTTTAAAAAAAAAAAAAAAATTAAACAAAAAAAACTGCAAACAGGCTCTTCCTCCCTCTTTTATAGATAAATAAACAGACATAAATGTACACACACATACCTTTGCTGTGATCTGGAAATCTTCGTGCTCCTTCAGTAGCTCCTGTGTGTGGTGAATGCTCGACCCGGTGGATGTGTGTGTGGACAGGTAAAACTCCCCAGTGTCATGGATCCACTCCAGGGCCTGAGTAAACAACCAATTGCAAGTGAGTACGTATAAACTGCAGGGAGTTTAGTAACAGGCAGCTTAAGACAAAATATCGCAACCCAAATCTGAAGACCTGGAACACTTAAAACTACAATAAAATAAACCCTAACAGATAGTATGTGTATACAAACTAACAATAATTCTGTGTTTAAACTGACGGAGGTCGTTCTGTAGTATTTTTGCCCCTAAGGATCTCTTTACAATTTCCTACAATCAAACTCACGGGAATTCTGGTTTAGCAAAGTCATCTATACAATTTTATGAACAGTAGTACAACATGGAAATATTATGGCTTTTTTTTTTTATTCCCATTGAGATCTAATCAGTTAACACGTTCAATATGTCCTATTTAATTTCTCTCCTTTTTAGGGTTTGTGTGCTTTTAAAATGGGCCTGCCGGTGATACCTCCTAACCAATAGTGGCAGAACTGGTTCAGTCAAACTGTGAGACCCAAAACATTTGAGCCCCGGGGATAAAACCTGGACCACCCCAGAATAGCCATGTCCTAGAAATGTACGTGATGTCATCTAGTTTCATTGGCTAAGAGAATTGCTCTGCGCATATGCTGTGCTATTCAAGCACCACAAGAGGGAGCCAAGTGGCTTGTATTAAACAACCAAAGGTGCCCTGGTACAGAAAAATAGGGTGAAGAGCCACAGACCTGAACTTGCTTTGGCTCACTCATGAAAAGAGTTTCAACCAGTCAAAGGCATGTTTAAATAAAGCATTCCAGTTGTAAGCTCAGTCTGCAGAGCGTAAGGACATCCTGCCTGCTACTGCAAACATATTAACCAAACTTTTCTCACAGATCATTGAATCCTTAAACAGAGTGAAACTTGTTTGACTGAGAAATATTGAGTGCTCTTTGGACTTTACCCTACCTCCAATCTCTTGTTCTACATTGAGAAGCTTTCCAAAGTTATGCTGACATGTAGGGAAAAACAAGGGAGTTGGTGACATACTTTGGAAAGGCTTTGTAGTAACTGCAACCTTTACATGACCTCACCCAAATGATGGTAGCGATCCCTAAGACATTTTTGCATATGTCTGGCCTGTTTGCATCACTTCCAGTTAAATGCAACATTATAAAGAAACACAGACTCACTGTTTAATTCAAAAACAGAGACAAAACAAGATGGAAGTTGCAGCTGCTTGGTAACAAAATTAATATGCTGATGTACTCCCACTCTTAGACTTATTTCTACTTTTTCAGTCTGCAGTAAATCAAATACCACAATGCAGTTATCTGCTGAGCTTCATGCACAGATTGTGCTTATTCCCACTGCACATATAAACAAGCACACACCTGTTTGGCACTGCGTTCAAACACTACATATTGCTGGCACTGGTCCAGTCTCCGCTTCCTCATGGTCCAGAAGTGAAGCACCCTGTTTTCTCTCTGCAGCAGCTCATTCAAGATATCTGATGAATTAAAAACAAGCACTTTGTTTATTCAAGCTGGTTATGTACAGTATGCCGGCTTAACACAGGAACAAATTGGACACATGAATTCACAACTTCTATGAATAAATTAGAGTGGTGGAAAGATAAAGTTCAGTAAACACTTTACATTGTTGGCTTATCCCC
>JASGAU010369690.1:0-10490 GCA_030220045.1 Australoheros facetus | reverse complement strand
CGGGGCAGACCCAGGACACGCTGGAGAGATTATATCTCTCGGCTGGTCTGGGAACGTCTTGGGGTCCCCCCGGATGAGCTAGAGGAGGTGGCTGGGGAGATGGAAGCCTGGGCTTCTCTGCTTAGGGTCCTGCCCCTGCGACCCGGCCCCGGATAAGCGGAAGAAAATGGATGGATGGATGGATTTTTATTCACATGTATACATGTGCAATACAACAATACCAGAGCTGGCAGGTAAGAGGAAAAAAACAGAAAAGAAAAAAGGAAAAAAAACATAAGAGACATGACAAGAGATGAGTAATTATCAACTGCTCCACCTGCAAGAAAACATGCAAAAAAATGACAAACAAAAGAAACGAAAAGAAAAACAAAAAGACCCAGGAGAACTGGGCTGTCCACGGCCCCCCAAAAGCACTAAAGACCCAAGGTCACGCATCCCATCCAGATGGCAACTGTGTGCGCACCCCATAAGAGGAAGGAAGAGGGGCCCAAGAGAACCAGAGGCAACAAGTA
Organism: Australoheros facetus; assembly: GCA_030220045.1. Classification (NCBI taxonomy): domain Eukaryota; kingdom Metazoa; phylum Chordata; class Actinopteri; order Cichliformes; family Cichlidae; genus Australoheros; species Australoheros facetus. The sequence goes on along the minus strand of JASGAU010369690.1, from coordinate 9,978 downwards.
GCTTAAGCCATCAAAGGCCGGCCACCCCAGCATGAGCCAAGAACAGGGCCAAAGGAACGGTCCAACAACCACACCATAACATCCGACCAAGCTCCCTGGAACCAACATCATGGTGGAGGCAGCAACAACCAGCTAGGAGCAGTAGAGGGGTAACCCCCACCATCCACAGCTATGGCCTACAGGGGCCAAAGCTCAGCAAAGTGGGATATAGCCCCACGGGTGGTTAAAAATAACAGAGCTAAGATCCTGAGGGACGTGCAGATTCAGACAGACAAACCTGTGATGGCTAACCCACCGGAGATCGTAGTGGTGGACAAGCAGAGGAAGAAAACCGTAGTGATAGATGTAGCAATACCAAGTGACGGCAACATAAAGAAGAAACACGGCAAACTATATAACATATACATGTACACGCCTACCTAGCTCTATCTTGATCAATAGATCAATATAGTCAAAAGCTGAAAACAAACAAAAATATATTCTCAAACTTGGAGACAAAACAGCAGCAGCTCAGGTCTACACCTTCATTTCCCATCACATTCAAACTCTCTCTCTCAATCACTGACAGCACTCAGGGACAATAACACATGCCATCTCTCTTACTCGTGTGAACTTGGAGCACATCTCCTCTGCTTCCTTGATGAGGCCAGCCTTCAGCATGTACTTGGCACACTTGGAATTGATGAAGCGGTCTGCAGTGTCCAGGGCCTGAGCCTCATCCATCCACCGAGCAGCTTCCTTTATGTTGCCTGCGTGCTGCAGTGCAGAGGAAGCAGGTTAGGAAAGATCAAAAAAGCACATAAAATAGCATCTGTCTACAAAGCTTTCCACTAAACCTTGTAGATCTTGGCCTTGATGAGGAAGAGCTCAATGAGTGTGGGTGTGCTGTCGATGGCTGCATTAATATACTCCAGAGCCAGGCCGGGCTGGCCAATGAAGTCAAAGTGCTGTGCCAGGAAAAACTGTACCCACAGCAGGGTGGTAGGGGGTTCCTCCTTTCCATCATCTGTAGACACACTCAATATAAGTCTCACTGAGCCCCACACATTTATACGTCATTTATTAAAGTCACAAAAATAAAACAAAGTAAATCTAGTAAACAGAAGCTGAAGGTGATGGAAAAAGTTATGACCAAGCAGCACTCACCATTTTCACTAAACATTCGACAGCTTTGTAAACAGGTTTCATAGCCAACTACTAATTCTTCAATAACTGTAACCTGCACACAGAGAAAACAACTTTATCCCTTTATATTTAAACAAGTTTTTCAAAAATAAAAGCAGTTATTTTAAAGGTCATCCTGCATACCTTTTGTTGATCAGCGTAGAGTGATTTTAGGGTGGTAAAGACAGGTGGGCAACCTTTGCTCAAGTTCATCCTCAAGTAGCTGTCCAGACATTCACGAAATTTCTCCCCTGGCCAGAACAACACACAGCAAAGATACAACAAAGTGAGATTTACACTCACTAAAGTGTCATTTACACTAACATATCATCACACTCATAAGTTGCCTTATTAATTTGTTGACATCAACTCTGAGTGCAAACACAAAGACATTGAAGGACCATTTAAGTATCATATCCCAGGTTCTTTGAGTGTAGCCGTAGCTAACAGCTGCTTCATTCCTATTTGTTGTGTCGGCGTATTTGATGAATTTTAAACTGTTTATGACGATAGTTTAGAGGAGAAGAATCCTACAAAGACAAACAAGTCCACCTTCCAAAGTTGCTACTTTGTTCCAACCAGCATCAGGCTGCAGCTTGAAGATTTTCAGGGCTATGTGGAAGTTCTGTACACAACACCTGCACAAAGTGGAGCAGTAACATTTGCTTTTCACAGCTCCTTACTCTCAAAAACACAACTGCTGTGACCCTGGTGATGCTGCAGGGTAATTATTGGTCCAGCTGATTATTGGAGACAATCCCTCTCTCTGTAAACACAACTAAGGAGTATTGCCCCACCCCTGAATGGGTACAGAATCTTCTCAGCTGATGTTACACTAACACCTAAAGTAAGACTAACTTTAACAATCTGCTGAACAGTCTCAAGCACAAACACACTCCCTGCGCAAACAGAACAAGGAGCTCGAGCCACTGGCACAAAGAGAATAAACGGACACAGTGACTGAGACTCAGTTAATAGCAAAAAGGTACTATTATCCAGGTAGCTAAGCTAGGAGGCAGCCTCACACTGCTGCAAAGGAGTCAGTGGAAAACCCTTTTTTTTAGTGAGCATTAAAGTGTCAGGACAGTTAAGGATTAGGAAAACAAAGAAGAGCAGACTTAACTGCAGGAGAAGGGGAGACAAAGCAGTTTGTCTCAGTAAACTCAGGAGGGTCCTGTGGTACTCTGATGCTGTCACTTCTAGTGCTACTGTTTTTAAGTGTGCACTGCACATTACTTAGTAATATCTTAGGTCCATCATGTAAAAGTGACGGATTTAACCATACTCATTTTTATCTGTAGTTCCTGGCAGGCTGACGGCTTATTAAAAATGTTGAAGGAAAAAAAACATAAGCAGTGAAAAAAATAGGAGAACAACATTATTACAATGTGGTATTTAAAAAATACACAAAATAAGAGGAGGAAAAAAAGCATATATGCAAGCCTCATCAGTCCATTCCTACTAAGTTTACCTGTAAGGAAATTAAGAGGCAGTCTTCGAGGAACCAGGCCTTTAGGAAACTTTACCCGGGACTCCTCATAAATCTTCTGACGTGCCTCTATACTGCCTGAAGAGACAGAGGAGAAAAATGATCAGTCACCATATCATCCTCAACCAATACTGCACTGGACAGTTAGTATCACACATTCACACCACATCCCAAAGGTGTTTTACTGCATTCTGGTCACTGGGAAGCCTCCACAAGTCCACTAAATCCACTGTTTTGTTTATGAAACCAGCCTGAAACACAACTGTTAATTCTCTTGTTGAAAGCAGGCATGAGAAGACAAACTGTGGCCATAAAGAACATGGTCAGCAGCAGACAAGACGGGCTGTGTTAAGACCAAGAATACATTCCCCTCACCATTAAAGCACTAAGCACATGGACTGTTAAACACAAGCCTGGTAGGCTCCATGGATCCATGCTGTTGATACCAAATTCTAACATCTGCAGCCTCAGCAGACACACACAGACTAGGCTAAGCTTTCACTTCAACGTGCACTGCAGCTTCAGATTATGGTTCTCAACTCAGAGAAGAGGAACATCGCATGATCTGCTGCTGCTGAATCCTGCCTGCCTCTATGTTGGATGTGTTGTTCAGTGTGGGCTGCTTTTCTGCTCAGCATAGTCATAACAAGCACTTCGCTGTATGTCTGCTCCAACCAGTCAGGAAGTTCTTCTGACTCTCTCTTCAACAGTGAGTCTCAGTACGTATATTAGCAGGAGTTTCAGGCTATAACTAAGATGCACAAAATAGATTTCAAGGAGCTGCTGAAAACCCTGTAAATAAATGAAGCAAATCAAAAGAGACATCAACCCATCTGTGCTGACTCCAACATCACGTTCATACTCAAGATTATGTTTATTTACCCATTCTAATGTTTAATGTGAAAATCTCCTGATAAAAGTCAAAAGGGAAAATAGTAAAGTCAATACAAGAAATGTTTACCCCACTAGTTGTACAGCACACGTGTCAAATTCAAGGCCCGTGGGCTGGATAATTTATTATGGCTGTGATTAAAGGCCCACCGGTAAATAGTGCTCCCACCACTTGTACTACAAATCCCACTATGCACTGCAACAGCTGCTGCGCAGGTCAAGACCTGCACATTAATCCATTTTCCCAGGTTGCCAATAACACATTGATCATCATTGATCAGTGGTCAGTGGATAAAAACATCAGTCAGCACTTTTTACAGTGACATTTAAGCTAACCTGACCCCAAAAAGGGCCAAACAAAAAGTGGACTTTGAAAACAGGTGGGAGACAGAGGACCTGTTTGCTGACATCAGAGGTTAACCGTGTCTCTCTTTTCCCCACCTGTAATGCGGGTGGAAAAGAGTGAAATTGTGGGAGGGATGTGGAGAAGATGCAGAGGGAGACCTGCTCAGGTGAGTTGACACACCAGGAAACGCTGCGCAGCAAAGTCCTGAAGACAGAACGAGTCACAAGCACCGAAACACAGACAGTGAACTTTCTAAGACGCAAATGTTTAAATCACCAGCAGTTTCAGTCTTTTCTGCAGGAAACAGCCTCTGAATTTGGTGACGTGCCTCATCACACAGGTGTGACGAGCTGCCTGAGGAAATCTGTCAGCTCCAAGTGAGAAAGAAATGGAATAAGAGGCAAACTAAATATCTTGTTGTTTCTTGTTTCTGGAGTTTTTTCTGATATCACATCAAAAAAAAGAAATTTGAAAATTTCTTTTTTGAGATGTTTGCTTTACAGCAGGTAATTGGCTGGAAATTACAGGTGGGTGATATAGCCTCAAAATTATATGACAATTATTCGAGGAAACTTGCGATAATATTTTTGACAATATGGGGAAAAACAAATACTGAACAATATTTTATAGGTGACTGCAGCTTGCAGGCAGCAGCATTTATGAGTGCAAACAAACTGAAGAGTATTTTTCATCCTTCTTTTCCAACGAGCTCCTCTTTTTGATAACATACTTCTTCATTTGTGTTTGCTGTCACAAAGCACCATTAGAATGCAATGGTAATGACACAGCATTTTAAACAGAGTGACACAGCATAAGTCGAATCTGAGGCCAAAAGTAGCCTAATTAGTGTTATCCCTGGAAATTTTAAGTATAACATAACTGCTTAACACTTTAGTTTAACAATAGCTAAAGTAACTTTAGTATTTTCTGCCTGGTATGTTTTATCTTGGGTCAAGTCATTAGCTGCTTAAAGTCCTCCTTTTCTCCATGCTTTCTTTTGCTGTCATATGGAGCGTTATTAGTGAATACAGTTAGCCAGTGCCCCAACGATATTTGGGTCACACGTCACCAGCTGCTGGTATCTCCTCCTCACATGTCTGAAGTCATGCCATAAGCAGAGTAGAAAAGCGCTACATCCATTTACCATTCAGCCAGCATACATATTTATTGCTGATGCTCGTTAGGGAAACCAAAGATTTTGAAAAGATACTGAAAAACTTGTTCCTCACAGAGTGGTGACACGATCTTCTGGAGAACTGATCGGTCAGCAGGCAGTGCATTCACACCTGTTGATCTCTAATCTGACCCTGACCTGCTCCACACCAGAAGTTACCATGGCAATATATCCCACCTTCATACAGAAAAGCCAGGGATAAATAACCATGAAGTTACCTGGAAAAACCAAAATCCTGCTTCCGGGTACAGCCCTCAGGAAGAGCATCCAGCTTAAAAGTCAACTTAAAACCTGCTGGTGGAGCTACCTGCTGTGGAGACCCCCGGGGACAAAGGAGGAACTGATAGTATTTTTACTATCACAGACAATATGAGCACAGCTCTACTGGGAAGGACAGTTTTCATAAATGTATGGTCAGTATACCTGAGTATTTGTAGTACTAATAATCATATACATAGACACAAGCAGATGATAAAACACAGAAGTGAACTGATAGGATTTGCATGATCCGTTAATAAATAACAGAATAACTGTGATATTGGATTAAAAAGTCCTCACCCGGCTTTAAGGCCTTTTCCAGGCCCTGGTAGTAGGCACAGTTCTCTGGGTTCCTCTCCTGGAGTCTCTGGTAGACCTCTGAAGCCTCCTGAGATCTCTCCAGCTTCAGCAGCAGCTCTCCTACAAACACAAACACACACACTCGGAGATTACACACATTTAACACTAACTACACAATACACTGAAAGTGTGCCTTATTCTCAAATAGGGTATCAATTTTTTTTTGTTGGTAAAGACGTTAGAATGAAGGGAATAAATGGTTCCCTTATCAACAGGAGCTCAACACTCTTTCCAGAAAAAAAATGGCAGACTTGACTGACTTATTTCACAACCCCCAACCAAACACTCAATGAGCAGCACTTAACAAGCCCACCTCTGGTCTCCTCCACAGCCAGCTTGTCACAGATCTGTTTCTCATAGTTGTTGAGGTGATCAAGGGCCTCCTTGTGCAGGCCGGCTTCCCTTAGAACCTGGTTCTGATACAGCAGCAGCTCACTGTACTCATAGTCCACTTTGTCTGGCGATGTCTAAAAAACACACCACATAAAACATAGAAAACTTGATTTAAAAACAAGTATAAGTGGAGCATGGCCGAGTGGACTGCCTAATATGTCTTAGGCTGGATGTTTTACTTTGAACTTCAAGTATATAATTATTATTATGTTAGAGGCCAGCAGCACTGCCAGAGACCCCGCTCATCCAGGACACAAACTGATCCCCTTCCATCAGGGAAAAGATTGAGGACATTAAAGACACGCTCCAGCAGACTGTCAAACAGCTTCTCCCATCACTCCCCCACCCCCCGGGAGACAGATGATGGATGCACAGTCACTTTCAGAAATTCTTTTCCCTTCTGTGCAATAGCCATCTACCTCACTACCTGCACTGCCCGGTCTATGGCCTCTTTTCCACCGACCAGGTGAAGTGCCGGTGCCAGTATTTGAACTGTTCAGCATTTTTCCCACCGCAAACGCACTCGGTGCTTGGCCAAAAAACAGGTTCAACTCAGGGCCCCGCAAGCTAGCTGGTCTCGAACCAAGAACGTGTGACGAAAGCAACAGAAGGACGTGACTCTGCTGTCTCAACATAAAGTTTTCTACCGCTATTTCACTGCATGGTGTGCATTACATGAGGAAAGCGATGAAATTTTCCCGGCTGTGAATTAGGTTGGGCTCTAAGGCTGAACTTGCTGCTTTGTATCAGTTCATATCACAGATAAAAGGACACAACGTGCGTACTTGTCGTCTTGCTCTAATCGCTGTCTGTGTTTCCCTCTGTGCTGCACACAGATGCTGAAGTTTGGTTTGGACCCTAAAATGTGTTCGCAGCACGAGAAAGGGGAGCGTGTTCTCACACGTTTGTGCCCTTCGGCTTCCGTGTCCAGACGAGGACCCGCCTACACTCATATGTAAAGGATCAGTTCACAAAGCGCGATGGAAACGTGGGCCCGTTCTTAAGCGTTTCGCCGGTTCACCTCGGAGGTGGAAACACAGTATATGGGAAAAGGGTTTCTTTCTTGACCTCTCTAAACACTTTGCTGCTGAGTTAATTGTCTTAGTCACTCATTTTGGGTCATAAGAACAAAAAATTAAATCTATTTTGTAAATCTCGGTTCATATTTCAAACAGAAGGATGGTATTTTAACAACTTGTCACAGTCAGATGTTGGTTTCTGGCAACGGCAGACATGTTCATCTCAAGGCTTCAAAAGGAGTTCAGAAACCAGCGAGTGGCATCACAGTAGTTATACTGTCCATGCTTTTAACCTTTCCTCTGTCTGCGCATATAAGTCAGCACAGTCACTGTCTTATCTGGCGTGTATTTTGTCATGGTTACAAAAATCGAGACTTTGTCTCCAGCAAAATATATTCTCAGTTTGATGCAAAAAGTTTGCCCCTTTTTTGCTGGTCCACTTTAATGGGAGTGATGCCCCTTTTTGTTGTTATTGTTGTTTTTTAAAGAGGATTATACATGAAAACGGTTATGCTGCATCTTGCTGATCTTTGGAAATATGTAATATTTAAATAAATCTTTACGGTCCTGTTGAGCTGCTCACCTGCTGTGTTTTACGGAACTCCTCAACAATCTTGGCAGCCATCTCAAAATCCTCTAGCAGGTGATAAGCCACCGCATATCCAATCCACGAGGCCCGTTGGGCTGGACGGAGCTGTAGTAGCTGGTACCGAGTCTCCTGAAGAGAGAGCAACATCACACACATAAGCAGCAAAGTTACGTCCGCCACTGTCTATGTTTACTATCTAACTTTGGATGTTGCGCATGTTGGAGAGGGAATTAACGGACACTGCGTAATGGTTTGCTCAATCTCATCTGCTAACCTCTATCTTATTTGTTCATTACTCACCCTGTATCCCTCCAAGTCTCTCATCTGGATCTGTAGCAAAGAAAGGTCTCGGAGGATCTGCAGATTGTCCTTGTCCCACTTCAGAGCATTGCGGTAACACTTGATGGCCTCATCATACTTTTTATCTGAGCGCTGCAACAGGCCATACACGTGCCAGCCTGGTATGGTGAGCCAGTTATGGAAAAATCACACACAAACACACACGCACACTTTCCACTAGTTAATATGTAAAACAAGAAGAAACCAAGCAGGCGTTACGCAGGCATTTCTCACCAGTTTCTCAGGGTGAATTCAGTAGCTGCACTATTTAACTGAACAAAAGCTGGGAGCACTGAAGCAGCAAGAAAGGATACAGACGTGGCTCTTGAGATCATTGCGTAAACCTCGTCTCACTAGTTCATAGGCCTCCTCCTTCTTTCCCAGGCAGTTGAGAGTTAAACCCTTCATGGCCAGCGTCTCTGGAGCAGAGGAAAGGGAGAGGAACACGTTCAAAGCTGACATGAGTTATTTATTTTGCCACTGTTAAATGTTACTCTCTGCACATAGTGGCTGAAGTAATTCAGTGTATCATTACTTAATTTTCTCAAGCTGTAAAATGTAATCAGCATCGGCCAGCCTTTGAAAAGCCTGATCCACTACCCGATAACATTTCTGAGAGAACTATACACACTGATAATAGATACTGGAAATGTGAGCCATGTGTGATACATAAAAATATTATTCCAAAACAAAAGCTTTAAACTGCTGTAGCCGCCTCCACTCTTCCAGTTTTCAGGCTTCCCAGCAGACGGAGGAACCCGTTTGCCCTGATGCTGGCTGGTAAGGTTCCGCTCATTCGATAATGAACTTGCATTCAAGTTCATTATCGAAGTGTTAACATGCTGAAAATCAGAGCTGGGAATGATGTCACACCCTAACTGACAACACAACAAAACCACAACTCCAACTCCAGAGATTTTGTTGCCAGTGTCTAGCTTGTGTCTGCCGGAGATAAAAGATGGACAAAAGTTTATCTACAGCTTATTTAATGAGCCATAAATAGAGAAATGTGTTCAAACACAGTATATTGTGGTACTGTTCAGATTCAAAGAGCGGCCATCTTGGATTGTTGCTGTGATAGTGCAGCTATCCTAGGATTGTTCATCTGAACAGTTTTCAATACCAAGATTCTGAAATCTAAAAGGTGTAACAGTACAAAACACCACAGTTTGGTTCATATTGCGGTACAAAAGCAATGGCTGGGTAAATTTCAGTTTAATTGCATATATGAAATTATTTTTTCTGGATCAAATGATGATGTAACCAAAACAAACAAATGACTTAGAACTTCTTTCTCTCTTTCTTTCTTTCCTGCAAACAATAACAAAAACCTTTCAATGTACATAAAAGCAACATTTGACTAGAAAAATGATAACTGATGATGAACTGATCAATGTCTACATATCACGTGAGAGGTCTGTTGTTGTTTCACTACTAAAACACAAAGCAACACAACATTCCTCAGGAAAAAAGCTAACAAAATAATCCTCTTCTAATGAGATTCATGAGAGCAGACCCTAGATCAGTATAGCTACATATCACCTCATGCTTCTTTATTCCCAATATTGCCTCAATTACTGATTTTCAGCTGTGACCCTCCTGTTTACAGACAGCTGACAGGAACAGGCTAATCAACAACAGCTGGTTATAAGCTAACATTTATGCCATTTAATCTCCTAAAAATCACACTTTCCCTCTGATGAACAGTTTGATTACATTCTCATATCACATGAGAGTTTATGTGCTGAGTGTCCGAGTCATCCACAATATTAGATCCACCCTGAAGAAAGTTTCAGCGACATGAGCTAAAAGCGGCCAAATCAGCAGCTCTTTCTGAAATAGCTGGTTACACACTCGGGCTGGGCGATAAAACGATAATGATATGTATCGCGATAGACACGTAATCAATATCAATAGAAAATGCGCTCGATAGAACGTTCGATATATATTTTTTTC
>JASGAU010369686.1:0-14902 GCA_030220045.1 Australoheros facetus | reverse complement strand
ATTTACAATCACTAAATAACCTCAAAAACATGTATTTGGACTGTACAGGAGAACACACAGGTACAGGAGAACATGCAAACTACACACAGAGAGGCCCTGGCTGACTGTTTCAAACTCAAAGCCTTCTTGCTGTGAGGAGACAGTGCTAATCACCACACCACCATGCTGCCCGTTATATTTATCTATTTATTTTTACAGCATAATAATAATTATGTTAATTATCCTCCCATTTAGAGCAAAAATAGACAGTAAATGAGGGTGCAACTTAGGCCAGTGCTACCTTGTGATTAACAGTTTGCACTCAGGGTCCTAGTTTCTCAGTTACCTCTCTGATGTCTAAAATGCTGAATTCAAGGCTTCAAAATGGGAGTCCAGAAACCAGTGGGTGATGTCATCATGGCATCATTGAACTTGTATGTCCAAAACCCTCACATATAACATTTGCAATAACAAGCAAATTACACACCACTCCGATACTACAAAGCTCATCTTCACATTGTCGTGCTACTGCTCATTCATGATAACCAAGTACATAAAAGACGGTTTTATCAACAGCTAGTGACAGTCTTTCCAAATAATTTTCTCAGTATCTTTGTAAACTGAATATTTTATGGTTTGGGCTGTTGCTCAGACAAAAAAGTGAATCTGAACAACAAAAAAAAATTAACTTTCAAAATTTCAACGTTACACTATTTTCTGAAATTTTACGACAAGTCATTCATCAATATCCAAGGAAATAAACACCAGCTGATAATGAAAGCTGCCACTTAAGATACCTGAAGACATTAAAGCGTAAACTACTTCTGCATAATCTGAAAAACAGGACAGTTTCAAACATCTCGCAGCATCCATTGTCACATTGTTCATCCTCAGACGCTTGTATTGAGTAACGGAGCTGGAAAGTCAATAGCACAATTTCTGCACCAGAATAGAAACAGTAGGAATCATAAAACACTTCCCAGGAAAAGAGCAGTCAGGTAATGCAGTTTCTATGTATCTCTCTTTCTATTTTCTCTGTCATTAGCCATATTGTGCTCTGTGCCCGGCACTCTGGCGGCTGCCGTTTTCCCAAGAAAGTGGAAAGCTGCTTTGTTGCCATAATATGCCCTGTGTGATGCTTGGCCCACTTTCCAGCTTGCTTTCATTGTGTAAGCACACATACATAAAACATGATTTGCTGCTTCAATTTCTGACTTTTATTCAGCTGGGATTTGGTGGCAGACAACATCAGAGCCATGAAAAGCAGAGCGGAGCAGCAACGAAATGCAACTTTCCCTCTGATCCTCTGAGCGAGGAAGGAAAGAGGGAGAGAGAGAGAGAGTTGGCTACGTTACAAAGAACAAGGTTTAATCACTGACCTCTAGACTTACAACTAAAGACAAATGGTCATGATTAATGAGGCCCATTCATCTTACAGGTTAAGAAAAAAACCCAGCAGGGACTGTGTTTGCCCGTGATGCTCTCTCGAGCTTCAGTCCTGTGAGTTTGCACTTACTTCCGAGCTCAAGGAGCTCAGATCAGGATCAGTGTAGATCCAACACTGTTCACTAGAGGGCAGCCTGTAATGATGTGAAATCTGGCAACTGGAATAATGGCTGCTCTCAATAAAACTCACACTCAAGGCCTCAGTGAAATTTGTTTGTTGCAACAAAGAAACAAGTTTATTCATTATTTCTTCTTATTTTATTACCTACTGTGTAAAACTTCATCCAGCCATGGACACCTTGAAGAAAAGCATGAAAGGAGACCTGAAGAAGCACTTAAGATGCTTAAATTGAATAATCTGTGACTGGTCACTTTTCTTATACACTACATACTGTGTGCATTACCCACACAATGTACACAGGGCCATTTTATTCCATTTTAGTGAGTCACTTTGTTGTGTTGTATTTTTGTTTTAAATTTGTGTCTTATTTTATTTACCTCTTCCTTTCCCAATGAGACATCTTATTTTATGGAGATATTAAACTTATTGAAGAAGAAACTGAGTCTTTGGTATTGCTTCCAATCCTTCCTCCTCCTGTGAGATAATAGCCATTTGTAGCTCTGAGGATGTTAAAAGAGCTTTTTAAATTAAAATATTTGAGAAGTATATTAAGTGATTTCACTTCATAACATTTTCTTTTTATTATTATTTTATTTATTGAACTATTTCTCTATTAGAAGCTACTTTCAGCTGTTCCCTTGTCATGAGGGTTCACCACAGCAGTTACTCCACATGTTTGATTTGGCACATTTTTATGCTGGGTGCCCTTCCTGACAAGGGGACTTGTGTCTCCGGCTGGAACTGATTAAGTTGTTTTAGTATATTTAGCTACTTATTCAGATATTTATCATTATTACTGAACTACTTCATTCCATTGATCCACTTTTACTTTCTTATATTTATTTATTTTTATCATTTTTATAATCTATCTAAGCTGCCATACATGGGATTGGACCCCTCTACTGGTGCACAAGAATGATGAGGGTGATTAGAACAATGCAAAAACCTGCTAAAATAAATAATTTGTTTACTCGACCTTTCCATAATCTTTGCTTTTACAGTGAAATAATGCTTAATTGCACCTCTCTGGGTGTTAAAAATAAGCTATTTAAGGTTAAAAAAAAAATTTTTTTTAATTGTTAAACCTGTTCAGCTGCTCATTAACATAAATATCTAATAAGCCAATCACATGGCAGGAATTCAGTGTATTTAGGCATGTAGACATGGTCAAAACAACCTGCTGAAATTCAAACCTAGCATGAGAATGAGGGAGAAAGGTGATTTAAATTATTTTGAACATGGCAAATTTGTTGGTGCCAGATGGGCTGGTCTGAGTATTTCAGAACCTGCTGATCTACTAGGATTTTTTTCCCCACACAACCATCTCAAGGTTTACAGAGAAAGAGACAAAATATCCAATGAGTAGCAGTTCTTTGGGTGAAAATGCATTCTTGATGCTAGAGGTCAGATTTTCCTTTCTATTAGCTTTGAGCTAAAAAAAAAAAAAAATTGCCACAGCCTACATGAGTATTGTTACTGACCGTGTCTTTATGACCTTTAAAACCACAGTGTACCCATCTTCTGCTTCCAGCAGCATAACACACCATGTCACAAAGCTCACATCATCCCAAACTGGTTTCATGAACATGACAGTGAGTTCACTGCACTCAAATGACTTCCACAGTCTCCAGATCTCAATCCAATAGAGCACCTTTGTGTTGTTGTGGAACAAGAGACATCATGAATGTGCAGCCAGCAGATCTGCAGCAGCTTTGGGATGCTAAGTCTTTGGGGAATGTTTCCAATGTATACCTAATAAAGTGATCAGTAAGTATATGACAAGTTCAGAAGTGAAATCACTCAGACATTTGTTATGTGGCTATGAAATCCAACTAGGCACTACACTTTTGTGAAACCAAATCAGTATTTATTTAAAATCAAAAATCTTTGAGTAGAAGAAAATGCTCAAATTAGTATATGCAGTATTTGAGTGAAAGTATTTAATTATGTCAGAGGAGAGTGAAACGGCCAACTCTTCGACCCCTATCTCCACCGTGTAATGTTCCTAAGATCTTAAGTCGTCCTCCTTGGTGGCCAGATTAGATGAGATGACATGAGTTTGGAGGGGATGGCCGCAGCAGCAGCAGCAGCAGCAGCAGCAGCAGCGACAGCAGCAATGAGTAAAGTTTGTCTCTGTAACCAAGCTTAAGAGCAGCAGCTGATGCTCGGCCACAGCTGCACACAGTCAACCTCTTATGAAAATCTTGGCAGAACAAATGATGAGTTTGCATGTTCGTAGACAGCTGATGACTAATGAGGGTCTTCTGTGCGGAAACAATGCAACATGGGCAGGATGAGCAAAAGGTGACCACACTGAGGAAATTAAGTGCGTAGGGGAAAATTAACAAATGAGAAACAATGACTGCAGTATAAACTTCATTTTCCCTTTTCAGTGCTTAAATCACAGTCGGAGCTAAAGGCTTTGTCTTGCTTTTGTCTGTTTCCAGCTCTATCAGCTCGCCACTGTTGTTGCAGCAATTTGTCTGTCTGGAGGATACGGATGATCGCTTTTCATTCACTCTTTTTCTCCTCTCTTATTATTCCCATCCTCCCTATCTTTAGCTTTTCTTCCATTATTTCAAACACATTTCTCCACACAGAGTCCACCTTTCTTAGCTCAAAGAAGGGGGAACATTATGGGCATGGTGAAGCTGGTGCAGGGCGGGGTGATGCTAAACAAGTGAGATGCACGCATTTCTCAGAAACACACTCAAGCACCTGTCAGCATCTGACTGCACCTACAACTATGCAAACTAAAATGCTACAGCCTGAGAGCCGCTGCTTCACATGTTCAAGCATCCAAGAATCAAGTAACAATAAATGCTGTTATTTCTCTCAAGTCAAGAGGTGATTTCTCTTGAAAAGTTCTTCCACTCTGTGCTACAGTCCTTTGCAGGAGTGAAAATGTGAGAGTAAAAGCATATGATCCCACTTTCTGCAGACGGCTGCACATGTGCACGTAGTGAATGCTCGGTTTATGTATGTTCATGAATGTGTGCCCTCTGTCACAGTCACAGTAAGTGTGTTATTGGAGCGGGGTGAGCCGGGGGCAGAAACAGCAGAAACAATCGAGGTCCTGTGCAACCCCAAGACTGTTCCATGAATCATCCAGGAACTTGTATAGTAGCTCGCCAGTCCTCACAGCATTCAGCTCACAGTTAATAACTTCCTATGCAACACAGTAGGCTGATTAATAAAATAGAATCTATTTTGTTTTACGTATATGCTCTTCAAAAACAGATAAAGGGCAGGTGCTCAAAATATACATTACTGACCTAATGTAATATAATAATTTTTTGCATTAGAGCCAAAAAAGCAAGAAAATAAAATCAAGAGTACCTCAAGTCAGCAGTGCTACTGGAAATAAACCAACATAAATAAAAGCATGTTTTCTGCAGAAACACGGCAACTCCTGCATTCAATTTAAAATAATATGCATTTGCGTGTGTGTGTGCATTTGTCTGCAGCAGGAATGACATCATCAAGTCAGACCACAGTTAGATTGAGTCAGGTGAACATGCTTCTCCCTCTGAAACACATGCGCTCACCTGCACGTGTACCTATAGCGGTACGTACGAGAGAGCACGAGGAAGGAAGCAAAAAGATATGCAAATGTGATCTCAGAACAAAAAGGAGCTTGAAGGACATGGGAGATGGTGCGATTAACTTGTTCCCAAGATTAAGGAGTGAAGGCAGGAAGAAAATTTCGGAGGAAAAAAAAAATCTGTGTGTGTTGTGAATTGAGTCCAACCCTGTCAGAACTGCGGCCTTTGTTGAAAAGTTCAGCTCAGTGGCGTGCACTTTCACCCGTGTTTATGTCACACACCATTTAATGAATACGTCGAGCACCCCAGTGCCTCAAACACACACACACGCTGAGATCGGTGTGTAATTTTCTTTTACTTATACTTCAGTGGCAGGTCAGTGTACCCATGTTTTCGTGACAGCATGTGTTTACATCCTCAGGGTATATACAGAACCTATATATATAGTGCGTGTGTGTTTGTGCGTGGAGCTAATGGAGACTGACGTGAAGGCTGACATGGACACTGAGCTGTGCTGCACTGGGCCATGCGGTCTAACCCAACAGCAGGGATAAACTATAAATAGACTCTCTCATCCACCCCCAAAGCTCCCCCGTTCCCCCCTTTTCTTCCTGTTTCCTCTTTTCCTTTTGCTTTATCCGCAGATCTTTATTACCATCGCTGGTAATAAAGATTTTGTCTTCTATTTCCTTCTATTCCTGATGTTTGTCTCTCTCCATCATCTCCTCTCCCTGTTGTCCCTCCATTTTCAGTCTCCTGCTGTCTCCTGTCTCTTCACATTTTTCTCCTGAAGAGGAAAGGAGAAAAAAAACAACAAAAAAAAAACAACAAAATGCTGGAATAACAAAGAGGCCAACACCAATCTTATGGGCTCAGAAGCGAGGGAGAGAGTTTGGGGAAGGTGGGGAAAAGGGGGAGATATGCTAGTTAAGGGGGGAGATGGGGGGAGAAGGAGTTATGTAAGTGAGGCTAATCCCCTCCCAACCCTGCATAATCAATGAGACAGGATGACACTGGCCTCATTTCATCCGTTCATCCCTGCATCTGCCGCCACTACCCCTCCAAACCGCTCCGTCTCCACCTTAATCTGTCTGTTTGATCTTTGACAGCAAACTAGGGCTTAATTTTAAACTCTGCACACCAGCAAATTCTGCTATGTTGAAAGTCTGATATACAGCAGATGAGCTATTATACAATATATTTCGAGGTTTAATTGGAAACATGCTCCCAGAAAAACAGCAGAAAAAAAAAACGGCATCCCTTTCTCCCTTCCTTTCACCCTGATATGAAAGATAACATCAGATTTTTGAAAGCCTTCTTACATAACACAGGGCAGTGCAGGATAGTGAGAAAGGAATAAAAAAATCTTCAGATCCCTTTTTAGTTTTTAGAGCACCAGTGAGAACATGTCAAAGATTATGATCATGTGTCTGACCCTTCCTCGATCCAGACATCCTAATCTGTAAAAGTATGCTTCACAAAGGTCAACGTGATCATCTTAAACATGTTATTAATCCTGGGTCACTGGGGTTAGGTTGATTGGTGATTCTAAATTGCCAATAGGTGTGAGTGTGAATGGTTGTCTGTCTCTCTGTCTCTCCCTGCCTCTTGCCCTGTGATCAAGATTTCTTCATTTTGAAACCAGACATCCTCATATTTAGACAAGAAGATAAAGCTGACCAGCTAACAATTGTGCCAATTAGCTGGCTAGCTGGTGAGCAGGATGCTTCTGTAATATCCATTGTGATTCTAATTTTGGCTAAAAAAGAACAGGCTCTAAACAAAAATGTCTTACCAGAAAAACAGAGCAGCCGACTGCTTAGAGGCTCTCTTAGAACAACCAAACACTTAAGACGAGAGGGGTGCACCTGACTGAAAAATAGGGGGATTTTTCTCAAAAATGTCTACAAAACCCAACTTCTTTTGGGCCCCTGCTTCAGACCTGGTGGCTTTATCCATCTTTAATATACAGTCTATGTTCACGTGAACATGTTAACACATTAAGGGCCACTACACATACACACAGCTGCACAATGCCATTAGCATGGCATCTTAGTCGTAGTTGTAATTTTCAGTTACATTTCCAGGGAGGTGCACATCAGGTTATTGCATAGGTTACGGTGTAGGGTTTCAGCAGGGTTTGTGGTTACAGTGCATCCACAGTGCAGATTTAATACAGAAGCATAAATCCCTTTTAACCCTGCACCCAGCACTACTAACAAGGTTCCTTAGACCTGTAACCCCACCCAACAGTGTCACAGTGACACATACTGGGGAACTTTTCTTCATCCCCACAGCAAGGTGAGCACATCAGTCAATAGAGGCCTGCCAAAAGTTATTTTCAGAGATTGTTAAAGTACCCTTTTAAACATCATGATTTTAAAAAAAAGAGAGAGAGAAAAATCTAAATTTAAGAAAAGACGTATATACTATAAGGCATTTACATTTATTCATATGTAGGGACACTTTTATAAATTACCATAAACATATATGCAATTTCTTGTTAGTGATTGGATTATTTATACATCTGATTAGCCTAAAATCACCCAATAATAACCACAGTGAGCCAATTTGTGATTTTTCTTTTATACAGTCTGTGATCTGTAGTGTATTTGTAAGCAGTTTTAGGATCAGTGCCAGGTAATTTTGTAAGTAGTACGGCTGTATGTTTTAAACAGATAAAATGACAGTCTGGCTCTTTTTGAACTTTGTAAAACTTTTCATTTTTTTCTATGAAAAATAGAAGCCCTCATCATGTAGGAAGGTGATCCCTGGCACCAACAATGCCCTGTAATCCCCCCTCCAGCTCTCCAATCCTCTTGCCCAGACAGGACGCTCCACTGAACTTTGACCTACTTCTGTCTGCCATCAGTCTGGGGGGGTGCACCAAGGCCCCAAACACAGCGAGTTTCATGCTGATCCAGCCTGTTAATAATAATAATAAGAAGAATATCAAAGGCTTGTTTGGACAATACCTCTTTTGAAGGTCAGAGTGAAGCTGAGGGAGGCTTGAGGACACATGAATGTAAAATAAGGAAAGAAAGACTGAACTCATTGTTTAATACTGTACCTTTAAATTTTAGCTGGGCACACACTCACAGACACACGCTGAGGGACTTGATTTTATTTTTTCCACTGATCGGACATAAGACAAGCCCCGTCTTTCTTCTTTTTATCCTTTCTGTGCCTTTCATTTCCAAGAAATCTCATTTACCAGATGGACAGAATCCTCTGCAGGATAATGCCAAGCACACAAAGACACCATGACACAGAAGCAGACAACACCTCCAGGATTCAGCTCTGTCAGTCTGAGCCCAAGCCTCACTGAAACTAAGCAGAAACCAAGTAACAGCATCACTCCATAAACTGCAAGTAAGTTTAAAATCTGCCAAATGTTTCATAAGCGTGGGACAGCTTCCAGGCCAGCTGAGTCCTGGCAATCCACTTGCGACGGGACCGCTTCATAAACTGAAGGATGAAGTGTTGGCTCGGACGAGAGGGTGGTGGGAGTTATGTTACCAAGATTTGGGACGGGATCCCAGAGGTTCCCGGAAGAATTCTGGGAACATCAGGGCCTTACATGTGTGTATGAGAAAGAAAGCGATTGAGGCACAGATGATGAGAGAGGAGGCATCTGTCGCCAATTAAAAAGGCGGGACTGGTCCCAAGGTTACACCAGAGAGAGATACAGTATGCAGCAATACTCTAGAGTCATGATGTAAACATTTTTCTCATGGTTAATAATTCCCAGCCCCCAGTCTCCTTCCACAGAAAAGCCAACCACAGTTTACCCAAGCTAGTCAGCTGATGCAGGAAGGGGGGGGTGGGGGTGGTGCATGGTACGCATTCTGCAGAGGGGTCATCTGGCAGATGCATCCTCCAGGCTGGCTTCACTCTGTCGAGCACACACTGGGGAAGAGGGCTAGCCAAGAGGGTGGAGGAAATCTAATCTATATATCCAACACATGTCCAAACAACTGGGTGTCAGGAGATCTTTGCTTATGTTATTAGCTCAGAGGTGTCGTACAGTAAGTTGTAAACTGAAAAACTCACTGATTTAATTCGATTGAGGTTTGGCAGGACTAAGAACAAATATGCAGTGTTTTCCTATCTGGGATACTCCTCTAAAGCTCCACACCGGCAGCACTGGATCAATAACTCATGCTTTGTTTCCCTTGCTGGCACAAATCAGGTTTCCAATAAAGCCAAATCAACCAACAGCTTAATCAATGACTTTCACGCTTAAATGGAAGCAGGCCTCTGTTAGTCAAGTTAGGAACTCTGCACCAACAAATGCTTTCTTTACTAGCTAGAAGAAAAAATGTCTCTTGACTCAACAATTTAAAAAAGACCCGAATGAGTTTCCTCATAAAAGCAAGACTGCTACCAATAAAAACTAACTGTTGCAGCTGCAGGTCAACACATCCCCACCTCTTAAAATCATTCATCTGCCACCATGCAATGAGCCTCAATTCTGGACCTAATACTTGTGTCATCCATCAATCTTGTGTTTGTGTGTGTTTGTGTGTATCTGTGTGTGCGTGTGTGTGTGGTCTGCTGTTTCAGCACTGGCAATTTCGGTCCTCATACATCAACCTCCTGACAGCAGTGAAGTGATGCTTAGTGACATATGATGCCACTTTACCTTCTCTTCAGAAAAAGAAAGGAAGGGTTAGAGAGGCAGCGCCATTCCCCGATAAATTAAAACTGTTTCCATATGTGATGACGGCACTTTCCTAACAGGACAGCCAACCAATTTGTGCACTGCTAAGGCTGCGCACATAATAACAGATTTTTAATGCTCCAAACTTTCATTTCAGTGACTCTTAGAAGCTTCTCTTCAGGATCTTTGGGGTGCTGTGAACAAATACATAAATGTTGAGCAAATACTGTTTGATTGATCTACTAATGGATGTTTGGAGCACCTGGCAGACTTCAGCAGTGCTGGTTCTAATGTGATCTGTGCCAGAGCACTGCCCACTAATGTCCATTATACCCAGACTTACTCCACTCTGCATTGATTTCGGCTCTTCTTACAGACTGCGAGGGCTTTCAGAGCCCATCTCCGCCTGCCATCTAGTTATCAGATTGCAACGGCAATTTAATTGAACTGCAATCTACTTACGCAAAGAAAAAAAGAAAAAAAAACACATATTTTGAGTATCCTTTGGTGCTGAAAAGGTTCTGTAAGAGCATGATAATTGACCTGCCGCGTACATGTTCACGGGGCATCTCACAGACGCTTTTCTTTTGTTAAAAAAAAATAAAAAATCAAAAGGAGGTAATGACAGGCTGAGGCTGTGGGCTGCTTGACAATAAGAGGCCAAAAGCAAAAGTGGTCCACCTCAGTCTGAACAGACACATATGTCTCTGTGAGCTCCTACAGTCATACCTTCAAACTTAATGGGGCAAAAGGTCAGTTTACTCACTTAGCCTGCAAAAAGAGTTGTCTACTGTGTCTGTGAAGAGAGCTGTCTAAGCTCAAAAAACTATCATGGGTAATGTCATCGTGGTTATCTTGGACTGAGTTTTAGACTTTGGCATCTACAGGGCAGAACGGGTCTAGCAAAAAGAGTTGCAAAGAGGAAAGGAGGAAGGAAGTGTCTAATTCACTCCTCAATTCTTTAATAGAAAAGAAGATGTATAAAACTACCGTATTTTTCGGACCATAAGGCGCACCGCATTATAAGGCGCACTATCAATGAACGGGAATGAACGGGTCTATTTTCGCACATAAGGCGCACCGAGTTATAAGGCGCATGATAAAACATATGTAGAGTGAAGCAAAAGCGTCAGCTAAGTTTAACTTTATTCAACTCATTCACAATAACTCAGAATATTGTTTAGTTGTAACAAATACAGAAAAATACACTCACATTTTAAATCATTCATCTTCCACAAATCCATCAAATTCCTCATCTTCAGTGTCTGAGTTGAACAGTTGGGCGATTTTAGCATCAAGCATGTCAGGTTCCCTCTCGTCATTATCCGAGTCAGTCTCGTTGTTACTGTTTTGTTTTGTTGCGGCACACAGCAACCATTTAATTGTTAATAAAAGGGTAACTTTTGCTGGCAATCTCTCGCCATCTTCTTCAACATCTTAACAGGTGCTGCAATATATTCTTTATTAATGAGGGTAAGAACAAGTCATTTTTTTATTTTATATATAAGCCCTCCATAAATCCTGTGCACCAGTATATTTACAGATATGAGCAAAGAAAAATATTAAAAAAAAAAAAAAAAAGGAAATCCCTCAACACCGGAAACCTGAAAACTCCGCTGTCACCATGTTTTGCGTACATACAGCACTCGTACTGCGTCCTGTCATACGCTCTGGTATCGCCCGGACCTCTCTTTGGCACCGAGGAGAACAGCACACACACACCCGGGAGGCGCACTGCCGATTTTTGAGGAAATTTAAGGATTTTAAGTGCGCCTTATAGCCCGAAAAATACGGTACTGTTTACCCCCACCTACCCCTGCCTCATGCCGCAGATCTGACCTGATCTCCTGCAGCTTGATGGATAAGCCTGCTGCACGACTTGACAAATGTGGGTTATTTGGAGTGTTGCAGTCAGAAGAGCCGAATCCGACTTTAATTTGTAGACCAAATGCACCTCACGTGTACACATTTACTTCTCTCTCGTTTTCCTCTGAATAGATGTAGCGTATGAGATTCAAAGATTTGATTCATTTAGTAAAAAGCCTCGTAAACCCAAAATACCACCTTAATTGTCAGCATTACAGGGTCAGAAATACAAAAGAACCCCTGCTTTCATTTTTCTAATGGCTTCAAAAGACAAAAACAAAATGCTTTGAAACTGCAGCAGAAAGGATTAAGAAAAAAAATGATGAGGGCCTTCTCACAGCAGTGTTTACAGTCCCACGTGATTTTCTGATCCAGTGACACTTGTTAATAAGAATTTTGCTTGCTGATTGCAGCATTTCACAGGACACCGCTATTGCAAGAATCCTACTATTTTACTGTGACGGAATCCATCAGGAACTCAAGAGTTCACAAAATCAAATTAAACTTGTTAAACTATGGAAAGACCTTCTGATGTCCTTTAATATTTAACAAGGAAATGGTAAAGATTTGCCACAGCTAGGCTTCTTAAAAAGTTCTACAATCTAGAATTTCATTTCAGTGTTCAGAGCAAAAAAATGCAGCCCTCATTATGTGAACCAGAACTAACTCAAATGATGACTTTCAATTTATTCTGCAATTTAACTCTGGGTAAAGCAATCAAATACTGAAAATCAAATTTAAAATGAATGCAGCTTAATTTCTCCTGGAGTCCATAATGTGTAACGCAATGAGACATATGTCTGCAGGAAGCTTAGAAATGTAGAAGTGTCAACAATCAGCGTAGCAACGGTTTAATCTCTCCTTTAACAGTATGGATATTACTTGCTATAAATTATTTCTTTATGCTAAACTCCAAAAGTAATCCGCATGACAGATGATCGATCACTGGAAATTATCAATAGCAAACAGAGGAAGAACTGTCTCCTTGATGACGCTTTTCTAAAAGAACGGATGGCCCGCGTTGCTTTGCTTAGTTATGTCCACAAGTAAAATAATGACTGTGAGTTGAAGAAATGCTTTTTAAAAGTAACCATATATGAATGCTTCATTTAAAATAACTTGCTGTCAACTTCAGGAGTTTGCTGGCCTATCCTGAGCGATTGATACATCAGATAACTTCAGAGTGTGTCTAAATAATTAACCTGATCTACAGTATAATACCTCAAGTGACTTTAAAAATGAAAACTCCATGAAGACACTGTAAAGCAAAGTCATTAGTGGCGTTGCAACATTTATGGTCCTTGAATGGGCCTTTTTAAAAAGGAAAAGAAGGGTCACTGCAAACCCAAGCAGCTACTAATTACAGTCTCACATACAAGGGCAGTCTTTGTGCACGCATGTGTGCGTCTGTGGGTCTGACTGACAGCTTGTCTCTCCCCTGCTGCGCTCCTACTCTTGTCCTGTTTTAATAGGCTGACAGCAAGAGACTGTGACGGAAATTTCAGTGACGCACTGCTAGAAAAATCACAGCTGAAGGGAAACTGAATCTTGGAACAAACACGCTCAAAAAAAAAAAAATGCACATTAGACAGTGAACTACTGCATACAAATCAAACAGAGTGTCTTCTCTTACATGCAATTCAAGACATGAAATGGGGGCACAGGGAGAGACAAAAGAACAGATGGAGAAAAGGTATCTGAGGAGCTCCTTTGAGTGCGCTTGATTCCCTCAAAGGAATTCAAGGCTCCTGCGGTGCTTCCACACTTTACATGTTAGAAAGAGAAGACACTTCCTGTTTTCTTTCAAATGCACTTGCAGTGTTTGTGAAATAAGAGCAATATGTGGTAGTTTGAGGTCTCTGTTGTATAAGGCTTTTTACAGTCTGTGTTACACTGAAACGGATGACAGCGCTGTCACACTGTTTGCACGCTTTTAATTACATCATCGTCGTCGTCACTGCAGAGTGGCAGTTTTCTAATTGAGCACCACAGGTGGATCAGATTGTGCTCTATTTATATATCAATTATCCTTAACAATAAAACCACCAATCTAATATTGTGTAGGTACCTATCAGTATTTCTGACCCATCAGAGACCATCAGGACAGGACCTCAGGAGGTATCCTGTGGCATCTGGTACCTTTAGGTTGGGTTGGGCCTGTGTGTTGTGGAGCGGTGTCTCATGGATCAAGTGTGTTCTGGCTTGTTCACGGTTTAAAAGGCTGGGGTCACTGCTGTAGAACAAGGTTGTCATGTCCCGGGGGTTTGGGTGTGTGTATGTGGGTGTGTGTGTGTTTTCTGTCTGTCTCTCCTCCATGTTGTGGGCTTATGGGAGGCGGTCTCCCGAGTCTCCTCCCTTCCTGGGCGGACGTTCTGGGCGTCGCATCTCCACACCTGGGACGGATCGGATCATCAGGCAGCTCTTCTTAAGCTGCCGGCAGACCTTCAGTCTTCGCTGGATCATTGACTGAGTCTCAGTTAGTGTCGGCCGTTTTTCTTAGTGCGATTCTCATTGTTGTTTCCTTTGACTTACCTGCTCTCCGCTCCTTGCCTCAGATTCCTGTGGAAGTTCCTGCCTGTTTGCTCCGTAGCCGTCTCGTCCTCTGTCGCCACTCATCACGCCACCCTGCTATCCTCTGTTGGAGTCCGCTTGCCCTCACACTCGCCAACCCTGCCACCACTCGCTCCCTCAGGATTCCCTCCTGCACCCCGGATCCCTCCACCCTTGCTCAACCTGTGCTCCGCAACTCCTCACCTGGAAACTCCTTTTCACGATCCCATTTCATATTTCACTGTAAATAAACTAACACCTTTTTCACTTCAGCGACTGCCTGTGTGTCTACTCCTTTCCCTCCACGCCTTGACAGAATGATCCAGCCGCAAATGGACACCGCGGACGCTAATCCTATCAACCGGACCCTGGCCATTCAAGAGGAAACCCTCCAGCGCCATGATCACATGCTTCGCCTGATCTCCAGCCAGCTGGGAGCGACCACCCAACAGCTGGCTGACTTAAAAGGTATGTTGGAGACCACCGTGTTGCCTGCGCAGTCACTCCACTCCGCTCCCTCCTCTCAGCCATCATTACCTCCGACTGGAGCAACTGCCACACCCGGGCCCGCAGAGGTTTCTGATGCTACTTTCCCACCGCCGAGGTTCCGGAGCCGGAGCAAGTTCCTGTGCCGATCCCAAGGAACCGGTGAAACGATTAAGAACGGGCCCGCGTTCCCACCGCGTTTCTGTGAACTGCTCCTTTACGTATGAGTGTGGGCGGGTCCTCGTC
>JASGAU010369685.1:0-14203 GCA_030220045.1 Australoheros facetus | reverse complement strand
CTTGTTTAAAATCGTTTTCCAATATGTGGTCATAAATACCGACACTGTCCACTGACACTGACACACCCTGCCCCCCCCCTTCTCTCCTTGACACAAAGCGATATTGACTGTGAGCTATCGACCCCGACTGGTCCCAAATCTGAGCAGGCGACAGACCTGTGCTCCTGCCAAAGCAATTAAAACCTCGACTAGACTTTCAATGCTTTGTCTTTGCAGGATGGGATATTGATACAAACACCAGAAAAAGTTCATTAAAAAAGATGCAACAACACAGCGAGAGTAAAAGAGCCCAAATCACACACAGAGAAGCTTTTTAAGAGCTCGCTATCTTTTCTTGAGAACGAGTCAAGATACTGCCGCAGGGCACTTCTGCTTAGAAGCCGGCACTACAGCATTGTACTGTGGGTTTAATATCAATCAATCCGCAGCATATGTTAGATGCCCCCTGGGAACTTTAGATGCTGTTTGAACTTCGACTGATTTAAACTGTTACATCTGAGGCAACATTAAAAACATACAGAATGACTGTTTGCATGTTTCAGTCACCTGATGTCGCAGACAAGCCTGTGCGGCCGTGCACGGGGACCTCTGGAGCTAGTTTTCATTGTGTATTGATCTGTGTTGTCCCTGTGATAGGGACTCACGGGAACCAGGGGCTCATTAATCAAGCTGACACTTAGAGTGACACACGGGGCTGAGGCAGCAGCATCGTAGGGCTGGGGCGCCGCTACAGTATGAACACCTTTTTTTCCTTCTCCCCCTTCTCTTAATTTTTACAGGAGCCGCAAGAAATGTCGATGTTGTAAGTGGCTGTATGTCACTAAATACTGCGAACCCCTTCTCTCTTGTTTCACCACTGCTAAATCCCTGAAGTCCCTCTGTAACCTGATATAAAGAATTTAAACTTTTATTCAACACCGTCACATCAAAAATAACAAAGAAACTGATGAAAAATGGAAAATATTATTTAACTGCTCTGTGTGCTTCTGTAATCAATTCTTTAGGAGCTTTGACAGTATCACATTTTTAATTGTTGATATTAATGAGGTAAGGTTTATCAGGACAGGATGCCGTTGCTCTAAGAGCAAACGGGGATTGTTGGGGTGGCTGTAGCTCAGGAGGTAGAGCAGGTCACCTACTAATCGCAAGGTTTGTGGTTCGCATGCCAAAGTATCCATGGGCAAGGTACCGAACCCCATGTTGGTCTCGGATGCAAACGTTGGAGTATGAATGTGTGTGAATGTTAGACAGCAAAAGCACTTAGCTTAGTTACACATGGAAGTGCTTGTATGAATGGGTGAATGTAAACGTGTTGTATAAGCGCTCAGATAGAGCAGAAAAGCACCATATAAGAACTAGTCCAATAAGTTTGAATGCTGCAGTCAACCTCAGATAAACAACAGCACATGACATATTACACCGTGTCATTATTTGTTTAAAAAAAAACAAAACCAAAGTGCTTGTAGAACCACTTTAGTGGCAATAAATTGAAATAAGCTGAAGTAATTGTCTCGCATCTGCTTTTATCAGTCTCAGTTCAATCGGGGTGAAGTCTGGACTTTGAGCCACTGCAACACCTTGATTCTTTTTCAGTCATCCTGTTGTCCTGTTGCATGACCTAATTTGAGCCAAGCTTTAGCTGTCAGACAGACGGTCTCACATTTGGCTCTAGAATACTTTGATATACAGAGGATTTGATGGTCGACTCAGTGACAGTAAGGATCCCTCCATCACCAACCATCTCCACTTTGGTCTCATCTTTCCAAAGGACATCGCTGCAGAAGTCTCGCGGCTTGTTCAGATGCAGCTTTGCAAACCTAAGCCGTGCTGCCATGTTTGTTTTAGAGAGAAGAAGCTTTCTCCTGGCAACCCTTCCCAATGAGTCATAGTTGTTCAGTCTTTTTCTAATTGTACTTCATGAACTTTAACATTTATTATGCTAACTGAGGCCTGTAGCGTCTGTGATGTAGCAGTTTCTCCAAGCATTGCATGGTCTGACCTTGGAATGAAATTTAGCTTAATTGTTGTAAAATAAATATTGACATGTTTTCTAGTTCATCTGAGCTTTTATTTACCTATTTTTAAGAACTGCTAAGGATAAGATTATTTTTTATTATGTCCTGATACATAAAACCTCAACTTGAAGAATTGACAAGAAGACCTACTTTCATTGTATCATTGTAGCTACATGCTACTGTGACAAATATTTGTAGAAAAAAGGAAAGAAAAAAGAATCTTGTGAAAGCCTATTTTGTTATGAACTGTCTGAAAAAAGCTGGTTTGTCTTTACATGTAGTGGATGGGCTTCAGTGATGCAGGAAACTGAGACACCCTGGTTTCAGCTGCAGACGATCACCTGACTGACAGTTACAATTCTGCAGGTCTCATTTATGTTCAGTGGCAGCATTCAGTATCAATGCAGTGCAACACACAGAATTTGCATTCTGCCTAACCCCAACCCCACTTCAACCAAATGGATTTGCCTTA
The DNA here is from genome assembly GCA_030220045.1 of Australoheros facetus. NCBI lineage: Eukaryota > Metazoa > Chordata > Actinopteri > Cichliformes > Cichlidae > Australoheros > Australoheros facetus. The sequence goes on along the minus strand of JASGAU010369685.1, from coordinate 11,716 downwards.
ACCAGTCTTCTAATCATCAATAAATTTAACTAGTTAAACTGAAAGTAAAATTACTCAATGCCATCTTTAAAAACTGTCTGATAGTGTTTGCAGATGGAGATGGAAGGTGGCAACATTCAATGTGGCTACAGTGCCTCACCATCACTGCCTCCTTAAATTAAAGGCGAGAATGAAGAATAGTGTGAAAATGGTCTAAGAGAATCAGCGTTTTATGCACCAGGGAGTAGTGTGTCTTTTCTAACTGGAACCTCACTTGCAGAGAACAACCTCAAATATAATTCAACAGTGTTTACTCAAAGAGAATGGCGGAAGGAGTGAGAAAGGATCTGGGCCAGAGTCTGCGGTTTGGGGAAGGACTCGGTGAGAACCCGGGCCAGACAGATCCCCTGGGATCAACAAGAGGAAGTGAGAAACTGAGAAAGGTGGAGGGAGGGTGGGCCATGAAAACAAGCGCAAACAGGCATGTAGGCCAGGAAGGCATTTATAGATGCACAACCGCAAGGGAAGTGTGTGAGGTGTGGTCCCCTCCTGAAATTCTGATAAATGATCTCAGGTAATTGATTATTCACTGTTTTTTTCCCCCCTAAAATGATAAATGCAGTGCATACAGTGTTTATCTGTTTGTCAACAGACAACAACAACAACAACAAACTGGTCTGCCACTAACAGAAAAATATCTGCTAACCTGCTGTTTGATAAAGAATGAAAATAAATACATTCAATTCAAATTTTCTTAGGTTTAGCTGAATGCTGCACAGATGAAGCCCACACATGTAGTTCTGATGTATGTCTCACTCACAGTTGGAATAAGGTAGTTTGCTTACTGTATTTTGTGCTTTGCTAATCTGCGTACCACTAAAATCATGAGGAGAAAAGCCAAAATAAAGGTGAGGATTTCTCCCCTGTAAACCTCCAAGATGGAGACAGCTGTGGTTGCTAGGAGACAAATGACAAACCCCTCCGCATGCATTTTCTTGTGTCTTTATTACCCATTTTTCTAGTTATCCACACCCACACATACAGTATACAGGTGTACATACAGTCTGGCTGACGGCACTAGATGCCATCCTCAATCTTCCACCATCTCCTTTCGAACCATCATCTTTTTTTTTTTGCCAAGTTCTTTTACTTTTATTCATTTTTATTTGTTCTCTATCATTTTTTTTTTTTGCCTTTGTGATGCACTTAGTGACAAACCTGGTTGTTAAAAGCACTTTATAAATAGATCTGACTTGACTCGACTCTGTGAGGGAGTCACCGATATGCGGAAACATTGTTGGCTGTCACCACCGAAGGCAGCTCTAGAGGGAAGTTTGGAAACCATCCGCATACTTTCGACAACCATCTAAAGCCTGAGAGGCAGCGACATAACAATGTCAAGTGCACCTCTCCTTGACATTGTTATGTTGCTCTGTGACCTCAGAGGTTAGAGGAAAATATAGGCAAAGACTGAGGGCTAAAGAGTGTCACTTGTCTCAAACTCTGATGCACATTCTAATGAATACACAACGGCACTAAATATCCTCGTTAATGTGTCCTTGGAAAAAAGTCCATAATCTCAGTAATAACTGGAGACGACAAAAATGTAAATAAAATAGACACAAATACACTACAAAGGCATGTCTCTCTGCTGAGAACAGCCCAATCAACTGCCGAAACATACCATGATAATTAGGGTTGTAAAATTCTTGGGAAAAGGCATGGAGTTTCATGCTGCGCTAATTATGTTCATCTTATTGGCATAATTACTTTTAATACCTTTTGGTTAAAAAAAAACAACAAAAAAACAAAAACAAAAACCACAGGCATATCTGAATCCCTGGTAGAAAAGCTTTTCTTAAAACAGCACCATAGTGGAATCACTCCATTCGGAATCTCTTGAGAGAAAAGTCACTATAATCTCGCTTGTTTATTTCTACCCGTCTGCAGCACAATGGGGTCCTGCAATGCAGAGACCATGCAGAGCCACGAAAATGCGAGACTAAAATAGGCTGTTTTGTGCTTATTGATGCCGCGTCATGTTTCATCCTTTTCCCCCCATCTGTTTACAATGTGACAATGAGAAGATTGTGTTCTGCCATGGTATCCGGCGCATCATGACTCACTGAGTCACAATCTAGCAGAATCTAGCGGAGGGTAGGATTTTGGCTCAAAGAAAAATAAATAAATAAAAAATAAATAAAAAAGCCAAAATCCTACCCTCAAGAAATGTAAAAATTTTATGCATCACAAGATCACAGCGCAGGATTTTTTTTTCTTTTTCTGAGTCAGGCTGGAACTGTGTTACCACTAACCTGAGGTGGCGTATATCTCAAAGTCACTGCACCACAAACAACCAGAGTTTGGTTGGACGGCATTTAAGTAACTGGTGGTGCTGGCCCCAGAACTGACAAACTTCTGGTTTGCACTCTTTACCCTGCTGACAGTGCAGACAGCACAGAGAACAATTTTGCTGAAAGGAAAAGTCAATGATGAAGAAGTAAAATGGCTCGCTGGTGTACTCAGAAATGTGCGATCCGTTTACAGCTTGTGCCGTTTCCGTCTCCACTTAGCCACCTCGCTGTCTGTTTATTTACAGGTTTGGAGTCTCATAGATTACTGTTGGAGGACTGTTTAAAAGGGGACATCTGTAACACTGAACAATAAGCCTGATGCTATCAACACACCATGGGCCACAGATAGGGTAAGAAATTCATAAAAAAAAAAAACTTACAAATTACAATAACACATGATAATACCGTGCTCTGAAATGATATACTGTACTGTTAATGCATCAGTTCAGTTTAATTCAGAGGACCTTTGTTGTCATGGATGTTTCAACAGACAATATTCCCAAACCAATATATACAATTATTCAAACATCCAGGCAGTACACAATATGCACCTTGAGGCAACTATTTGTTGTGATTTGGCGCTATATAAATAAATCTGAATTGAAGCCTTCTCACCTTGTTGTCTCTGCAGAAGCCTGCATGTAAAGACTCTCCTGGTGTTTGTAATATGCTTATCCTGTTCAGGGTCGCAGGCTGGAGCCTATCCCAGCTGACATAGGGCAAGAGGCAGGGTACACCCTGTATAGGTCGCCAGCCTGTCGCAGGGCCAACACAGAGAGACAGACAACCATTCGTACTCACGGGCAATTTAGAGTGACCAATTAACCTAACCCCAGTAACTGGGTGTCTTTGGACTGTGGGAGGAAACTCACACAGACACGGGGAGAACCGGGAATCAAACCCAGACCTTCTGGATGTCATTCTAGCTGTGAGGCAACAGTGCTAACCACCACACCACAGTGCTGCCTTCACTACCATAAATACTCTCCCTAAAAGGGCTAACAGACAATATCAAGTATTTTAATTTAAGCTTAAACTTAAGTACATTTATCGCTCTCAGAACTTTGTCTTTTAGGACATTTACTGCTATGATGACACCAAAGTTATGTTTGAAGACATGATTATTAATACTTAGCTGGTATTTGTTCTGCTAACATCNCCTTCATATTTACACCTGTGGCCTATTTCTGACAATGCGGTCCAACAATGACACACAACATCACCTCTCTATAGGCCAGGCACATTCATCTAATTGAATAGCAGGTTGTTAAATAAATACATCTTTATAAATACCTCTCCACTGGTTGAATAATTTGGTTTGTCAGCAACAGCACAACTATTTTCCAAATATGTTGGTTATCTAATCTTTTTCTGGTATAATTGTATTAGCGTTGTTTGTGAAGGAAATCTACTTTTGGTATAATAATGCCTTCTTTATTTTTATTTAACAGTTCATCTGTGATAAGATAGAGAGATACAGAAGTCCTAAATACCCCTGCTGATATTTAATTCTTTTATTTCTTCATGATGTTGCCTTTCTGAGTCTTCCTGCATCCACACAGATGCTCGGTGTGGTTGAGGTCAGTAGACGTTGGAGGAAAATCCTTGGCCTTCTTTGGTCTTCAAGTACCTCTTCCAAAGGTGTGTCTGCAGGTGTCCCAGCTCAGAAGACTTCACTATACCTTATACTCCCACCGCTGTGTTTTACTTCGTCTTTGATCTCCCATGGTATCATTTTCTCTTCTGTTTGTCTCCTTACATACGCCCTTATGTTACTTGGTTCACCCCCCCCCCCCTCCCGAGAATTGGTTTAGAGACACCGCTCATCCCCCTGAGACCACAAACACTGCTCATCCCCTGAGACAAGCCCTTCTTTTCACAGGACTCTTAATTGGAGTCTTATGTTCAAAAAGCAAATTCTATAACCCTGTTGTTTTCTATATCTCACTGAACGAAGCTTGATGTATTGATCTTCTGATACGGTGGTCACTTTCTGTCTCCCTGATTGTGCTTTGGATACAACTGATCCACTTTCTACAAAATATTTCAGACATCCATGCACTGCACTCTAAGAACCCTTCAGTCTAGTCATAGATTCACGCCGTAGAAGCCTTTCTTTACTCAGAAAATAAATATGACTCGTGATACTTTCAATGAATTCCAAAGCCATGTTTACCACTACAATAATCTTATTTAGTACACACCAAATGACCTGAACATGCCTTTGATGAGTCAATCAACTGTAATGCCACTTTAGGGGTAGGGATAAAGTGCAAGGACGTCCAAACATTTAAACATGCCATAAGTTTTTAAATATTCAAAATTTAAAAAATATTTACATGTTTAAATATTTCACAACTTCCTGCAAAATGGCCAAAATGATCTTTGACTATAATCAAACATACTATTAAAATCAATCAAACAAACAAAAAACCTCTAAAGGCATATTCTTCTATTTACTAGTATTCATATAACATTCATAAACTACATGCTAACAGCATCATGAATGAGAATAATTTAAACACCTGTCAACTAATCTGAAAAATGATTTCGCTCCAAGGCTTCTATTTTGAGTTGTGTGTGCTGGTTTCCATTAATGGCAAAAAAGGGGGCATCATACAGAAAAGCTGCCCAGCGGAAAGAAAAATGTTTTTCCTCAGGTAATGTATATAGTGTTGCCTCTAAACCTGTGTTACAGTGTTAAGGCTTGAAAAAGAAAGATATTAGGTGAGAGTTTTATGCACACTGACAAGAAAAGGATTAGGTAGGTTGCTTCAGGACATCTTTGACCTTTCAGTGATGTGACAGTCTCTCTGATCTACTGGTAGTCAAGTAAGTTCACCATTTCAGACAAGAGCATCCAAGTTGGCTGATTTTTTGAAAAGGCAGCACTTTGTGTTTTTTTTTGGGGTTGCAAGCAAAAAAGTTTCTACTCAACAGGAACTCCTTGTGAGGCATTTCCCATGGGCTCTAGACAAACACACAGAGGCTTCCCACAGCAAGCATGCAGAGTCCTGATGAATAATGCAAATGAACCGAGCCTTTGCGTCACAACACCTTTTCTTAGAATACTAATTAACCTGACAGCGAAATATTAGATTCCTGTGTATTTCATGTGAAATCTTAACCCTAGCACATGTTTGTGCTCATTTCACATCACCCTCAGGATTCAGAGAATGTCACTTTGAGTGACCCCTCATGCCAACGTGCCAATAGGCCTGGGGTCCCTATTGCCTTCCATTGCATTTCAGGACAAACCCTTATCAGTCCAGCACAGTTCGGTTGGTAAACATGTTTAGAAATTTCTGCTCTCTCATGAAATCTGCTATCGTGATTTTCCGCGACTGGTAAACATGTTTTCTCACCAGGACGCTTGACGTCCCCTCATTTACCTGCTACATCAACATGCACAGGTAATTTTTTTTTGTGTGTGTATACCCTGATATTTGCCTGGAAGCATTGCCCCAGTATTATATGAACAGATGTCACTTTGTGTTGCCATCATAGTTAGGGTAGGAGAAAACACACTATGTTCTCTTTAAAACTGGGAGTGCCGCACTTGACCTTGTCCATTCCAGTTACAGCCGCCCTGCAGCCACCATAATGCAGCGTGTCTATTGTCATTGGCTTGATACGATCATAATATGCACATTGTAAACCTGCAGCTATACTGCGTGGAGGTTACATACAGTCACACACGCAACTAATATTTTCATCTAGCAAGAACAGAAGTCAGTTGGTAATTAAACATTCAATTATTTTGCTTAGAAAATGAAAAGGTGTCATTATCAAAGGCAGGAAAGATTTAGAAAGGCTGCCTTTCAAACGGGAGGCCTTTCTGTTTCTATGTTTGCTACTTGTAATTCACTCTTTTCAAAAATCACCAGGACTTTTTTTTTTCTAGAAAAAGGAAATTTAATTATTTCTGTTTAATAATTAATTTTAGTTAATAAAGGGATTCTCTAACATTGTCAGGACTTCACACCTGCATAACAGTGGTGCAGTAACAAAGGCACTTGTTGACAGATTGCTTTAAACTGCGGGGAAAAAAGTAGGGTTAAATATATAGCTGTGGTCAAAAGTTTACATCATGTCATCATGAACATGAATGTCATGGTAATTTTGTGCTCTTAATGAACAGCATACATGTTTAATGACTTTAAAAAAACAAGAACCGGGTGAATTTATTTAGGATCTTCTCTAAATCGATACAGGCTCAAATACATACACCCCCACTAACATTTGGTTAAATGTCCCTTAGCAAGCTGCACCTAACCAGATGCTTCTAGGAGCCATCAACAAGCTTCTGGCATAAGTCTGGCTGGATATTTGACCCGTCTTCTTGGCAGAATTGACAGTTCATTTAAATTGGTTGGTTTCCTGGCACCGACCAGGCTGTTAAGTTTACATTTTCAGTATGATTGAGGTCAGGGCTTTGGAAAGGTCAGTCCAGAAGCTCAATGTTTTATCCATTCTAAGATCACTTTTGATATCTGTTTGGAATCATTGTCCTGTTTAAACACCCAATTGTGTCCAGGTTTCAAATGTCTAGCTGTTGATTTGAGGTGAAGTTGAAGAATTTGGAGGTAGTTGTCCTTCTTCATTATTCCATCCACTTTGTGCAGTGCACCAGTATCACCGGCAGCAGAACAGCCCCAGACTGTGATACAAATACTTTGAAAGAGAGCTGCGCATTTTATTTAATCCTGATAGAGTTTGAAGGTCACACTTATCTGCATTGAGTATTGGAAACAGGGTATCCTGCAGTAGGGGGTGGGGTGGGGGGGGGGTGGGGTGGGGTGGGGGGGTTGAGACATGTATCCACGATTTGAGTCTGTCTGGTGACCTTTGCTGCGTGTCATCCCCTCTCTGTCTCTCTCCCCTTCCCATTATTTCCTGTCATGACTCTATGTGCTCTCATCAAATAAAGGCAAAATGTGTAAAGATTTTTCAAACTAACTGTATTAAGCCACACCACTGACATACATACAGTTGGGGAACCAGAAGCGGCTGGAGAAATCTTTTTCAGAGTATCTTACTGTCATAGCAGGATTCAAGAGGCCATAAGAAATGGCAGTAATGATGGATGCCCCTCAGCTGAAGTAGACCGCAGAAAATTGGGGTTAATAGTGTTTTTTATGGTTTAAGGAGCCCTGTTCCCATTGGTATGTTTTATCAGCAAAACCACAGCTCCAGGCTCTACCTCTGTATATGTACCTTGAATAATCAGATAATCATCAGGAACCAGGAACACACCTACAGATTATCCTGCAGTTCAGTGCTTGAGCTTTTGTGGTTTTATTAATTAATAGTTATTAAAAATTGGGCCCAATTGGAGATGATTTTTAGGTTATTAAAATGCTTATTTGGTTTGTGCATTTAGCACCAGGGCAGCTGTATAAATGAGTGAATAATCAGGAGCTGGAACACCTGCAGCTGTTTAAAGGATGTGACCCAGCACACAGTCCTGAAGCCTGCAGATGTAAATGAACTACATTACACTGCATTACATTTGTAGTCAAAAATAGAGATAAGCTAACTGTTTAATACCACATGTAAGCTTTAGAATTTGGTAGCTAAGATAAAGAAAACTGCACGTCTCAACTTCAACTTTAATTTAAGATTACGGAGAGTAATCTTTGCTATTATGATTTAAAATTATTAATATTTGCTGTCTTAACTTTTTTTCTATCCTTTTTTTACTACATTTTAAAGCTGCAGTAGGTGAAACTGTCGCATTAACAATGGATCAAATGAATATATAACAACCACATCTGACTGACAGTTTTTTTTTTATTCTGATCTGCCACACCTCCACATACAGGAAGTTCAGATTCTGTTTTTTTTTTTAAATATAAAGACATGTTTATACTACATATAAATTATATTCCCAAAATGCACAACAGGTACTCTCCTTTTCTTTCCAATGCTAGCAATAGATGTGTAGTGTGCTGCTGACAGCCTTTAATAGTCATCTTAATAGGGTGAGATGTTGCCCGGGGGGGGCAACATCTCACAATGTTATGATGTTTGCTGGGTAATTATGATCTATCTGTGGAGTTCCTATAGAGGTGTACAGCTTTTTGTTTTGTATATTTTGTGTCATTATTTTAGTTTGTGGAGTGGTAACTAAATTGCTACCTGCTGCATCACTAAACAGCAGAGAGGCACAATTAGAGACTAGCTTTTTATCTGCAGCATTTAGCCGCTGAGGCAGATATTTCTCAGGACTTGATGGACAGGAGATAGATCATTTATTTTTAAAAATAAAAACGTACACTTTTGAAAACAAATTGGTTTTACAGGTCTGCGTTCGTTTCATAAAGCTACTCAGCTAAGTTGTGCTCTCAGCGGTTAACAGTGAGCTCCTATCAAATTAAGTGTCCCCATAACTTTATCTACTCACATAGAACCTTCCTACACAGCGCGTACTGTTCATTGGCTAAATGTAGCGTTGGTCAAATTTAATTTGCCTTCCTTTCAACAGAATACATCAACCAAATGAGAAAAGTCATTTGGCCTTGGAGGATGAATTTTTAATTAAGGTGTATGGGGGAAACTCAAAAAGGTCATCACTTGCTCTTATCTAATCACACGCCTTTCAGACTCTTTTAAAAAGGTGAAAACATTCCTGCCATTCTAACAAACTTACTTTTTCAAATCTGCATTTCAATTAAATGTCTGTGGTTCAGTGGGCAAATGCATGTAATTAATTAGCTCTGAGTGAATACAAATGCAGCGTTTAACAGCCTAATTCAAAAGTAGAAGAGATCAAGTGTCTTAGTGACACCTTCCTTATCTTGGCTGGCCGCGTGGTGAGATATGATCGATTGTGCTTCGTCTCTGAGATTCCCACAAGTATTAAAAATTTGTTTTAATTCTCTCTCAGCCTAAATCTGCTCAAGGGCCTTAACCTTTATTCATATGGGGAAAGTTTGCTGGGCTCACATGCTCCTTCAGCAACCAGTGGCTTTATATTCATTTGGTTAAAGCTATAAATTCACAAGTGGGAGCTGCAAGAGGCTTTTAATACTGGCATAGAGCACTGTTGGCTCACAGGCACCATGAAAATAGTTGTTGAAGGAAAGTGTTAATATTTAAACAGATGGAATTTTCTACCTTTTTAAAATACTGCTGACTACTAAACTCAAGTATTTTCAAAATCAAACTACTTCCGTATTCTCAGGGGCATGAGTTTCTTACTTCGGTAAAACAACTTAAGAAAGCCAAGGATCTGGGAAGAATACATTCGTGGGTAGAGCTCATGCTCGGCTGCAGACCGGAGACGGGCGAGTCTTTTTGGCCCCGAGATGAGAAACATTTAGATGTCAAAGTGTGATCATATCTGTTATAAGAGTATGCTGCGCTTTCAGCAGCACGAGGAAAGTGACGGTTCAATCTGCAAGTGCGAGTGCTCCGTGTGTATTGTCAAGAGTTAAGATAAAGGGCAGAAACGATTCCAGGATGCATTTGACTACGCTGACATAAAAGAGAGAAATCGTGGGTAAACCCAACATTACTCACAAAAGTCCGAACAGTCTGGTTGGATTTATGGTATTTCAAACATATTACCCTCCATCTAGTAGGAGGTTAGATCTTTACATGTGCATTTGACAAATAAAATATACCCTTTCTGTACAAGTCACATGGAGCTCTACAGTACTATCTGATGTGATTTATAGTAATACATCTCTGGTCTCTTCATCATTCACTGTGCAATGTCATCATTCAGTGCCACATATATCCAAAGAGCAGTGGGATATAAAACACAATTACAATGGATTTTCACTCCTCAAGTAGACTTTTGTCCTTGGATTCGTGTAGATCTCAGCATTAGCCATACAATTACAGTTCTACCATTCTGCATCATATCATGCATTGAAAAAAACATACAGGAAATTTCCAGCAGATGTCTGTGCTTGGTCCGGCGGGAGCCAGCGGGAAATAAAGAGTGCAGAAATGTGGGGATAAAACACAAAGAATCCAAGGAGACAGGCTCTCTATTACAGACTGCAGTGACAACCACTCTCTCCTCAGAGCCAAGGAACAAAAAGCTGGTTAGATGCTGCTGTCTGTCGCTTTGTTGCTGCACTCAGAGAGCTCATCCTTCACAGACATGGATGGAAGGACAGACCAACTCTGTGCAGCTAAGCAGAAATCAATTGTGGACGTTGGTTTGACTGAAACTCTTTGTTAAAAGTTCCTCCTCTTCACTCAGAGCTTGACAGCCTAAAAATCAAGTGATGCGAGGGGCTCAGACTCTGCGGCCTCTCATCTTCCTTAGATGAGACACATTTTTCAATTATGCACACGAGGGAAGGGAATTAGAGGCCTAATCCCAGCCTAATCCCCAAACAAACAGATCTATGGCCTCCATTTCCAGCAAAGCCACCCTGGCTGCCCTCACTACCCCCACCTCTGTCTCCTTCTGTTAAATCTCTGGCCCTCCACTAACCCGGTCAGAGATGGCAGTCCTTTCAGCTCTAATAGTTCCTTAAATTGAGCTCTGGAAGCATTAGCCATGTTTGAATAGTACTTGGAATTATTTCAAACTACCACTTGTGACTTCTTAGTTTTCTGGTCATTATTAAAATGAAAAAAGCTCAAAATGTACTTTTATAACATAACTCACCCACTTAAAGGTACTAATCTGATATCCATGGAGGCCTAATTGAATTACTCTCTAGTTCATCTAGTTTTCCTCTTTATTAACAGTTCTTAGCAGGCATTTGCAGATTCCTTTTCCACGCTGATCACATTAGACTCATCCAACAAAAGAACCTTTTAAACCTCTTTCATTGACCCGTTTTTACTCAGTGAGCATCAATCTGCAATAAATAACAGTCAGCAGAAAACATTTACAAAAAAATTTAATAAAAGTGTCCAGTTCATGGACAAAATCATTTTTAACTCAGAGACCATTAACCATAATCTTATATTGTGGTTAAAAAAAAAAAAAAAAGAGCTTTATCACAGTTATTTGCCACTATTTATTTTTTAGGAGAAAAAAAATGCTTTTGGTAATTCAGAAATGGCATCAACACAGAGCAGCTCCATTGTTTACTATACTATCAACACAGTTTGTTGCTCATGTAGCAAAACTTCCCAATTAGTCTGCAAAATACACTCACTGGCCACTTTAGTAGGTACACCTTGCTAGTACCACCTTGGACTCCCTTTTGCTTTCAGGACTGCTTTAATTCTTCATGGCACAGATTCAACAAGGTATTTGACACATCTAGCGCCATGTTGACATGGTAAACGGACTAGTTCTTATATAGCACTTTTCTACTCATTCAGAGCACTCAAAGCGCTTACACAACATGTTTACATTTACCCATACACACCCATTCATACAAGCACTTCCATATTGACTAAGCTAA
>JASGAU010369684.1:0-27999 GCA_030220045.1 Australoheros facetus | reverse complement strand
CAATTTATATTACAGTAATTAATTAATTTATTCAATAGACAGAAAACCCCAACAATCAGACGACCTCTTATGAGCAGCTTTGTTCTCAATTCTGCCTTACATATTACTTAAATGTTATTTCCAGAGGCATGCTGAACTTGCCTAGTTTAACTTTCTGGGGTAAACTTTTTCTTTGTCATTTATTAGGTATTCAGTATGAAGACACTGGTAACAGTTGTGCATCAAAACACAAATGTGATCTGCTCTGCTCTGCTTAGTGAGTTTGGGTGAAGATAAAACAGGGAGGGTTACTTGTAAGACAGCCAACACTATGGAAGAGCCCTGGCTGGGTAAAACACTTGAGGTAATAAGTGCTGCTTAGGTATAAAAGGGTCTTCTCCCTTTTATAGAATATCAGAGCCCTGCGCAGCTCAAGTGCTCACTAATGCCAGCACTTCATCCACAAGAAGAGGCTGCAATGAGTGACAGTTAGCTCTTGAATTTTTTTCCACTATCATTCACCACAAGACGGCACAGGGACAGATTAGTTTGATAGATCCTGTTGAACGGAAGAGTCACTGGCTTGCTCCCTGCAACAGTTGTGCATGCTGTGTCAACGTATCCTGAAGCTAAACTCTGAAACCTTGCCTGCATGTCTTTAAAGCTGTACTAATCAAGACGTTTATATATTTACAATAAATTCTACTACCACCACATAACACTGAAGATTGATGTCAACTTTCAGTAACTTGACAACAAGCAATAAATGAAAGCATCAACATTAAACTGGAGGTGAGCTACCACCATCAATCTGGAAGAGTTCCACATGCACTTTGAATTGTTTCAGCAGGTGTTTAGGCAGCTTTCAAAGTTCTTGAACTTTTCTGGGCCGATTGAATTTTCATGCACTTACTTATGACAGCCTTATGCCAAATGACTTTTCAAGCAATTTTGGTGTATCAGACAATGCAACAATAAAAATCATGACAATTATGGTGGTCTCCCATCATTTAAGTCAGTCTTTTTTCACGTTTTGTCAGTCCAAAAACTAAAAGATGTGTAATGTTATCCTCAGTCTTTTGGTTTACCTCATGCAAACAACCTTTCTCTAAGCCTTTCTCTAAGTGTTATGTCCACATTCTGCAGTAACTTCTCTTTTTTCAGGACAAAAAAAAAAAAATTACAGACACAAACTGTGGTCAAAAGCCCTCCTGCTTCTGCTCCATTGTTCAGCAGTGTCAACAGATCACTTCTTGACCTCAATCTTATTGAAATGCTTTGGCAGGACCTCAAAAGAGCTGTGCATAAACAAATTCCCTCAAATTTCAGTGAACTCAATCAATGCTGTAAAGCAGAGTGGGCCAAAAATTCTGATAAAGTTATACAAACAATGATTACTTCAAGTTTGTATTATTGTAGGGTCTTATATTATTTTATGGTCTTTATCTTACAATATTAAGCACCTTGAAGTGACTGTTTGTTGTGATTTGGTGCTGTATGAATGAAACTGAGTTGAATTGAAGTTAGTTTAGTTCTACACACTAGTGAATCATGGGGTTATTTTTACTGGATTCTGACTTAGTTTTGTGAAAAAAATAATGACACCAGCTCTAGATGACTTTTTAATTGTGTCCTGATACCTAAAACCTTAAAACTGACAGAAGGTGCACTTTCTTTTTACCGTGACTGAAGGGCTTCTAGTGTATATTAGACACTAGCTGCCTGGTATATAGGTTACCACAGCTGTTTAACAGGCCTGTATACCATCACCACCTTCTTGGCACAATACAACTACCAGCGAGGCTAGAAGAAGCTACAATATAAAGCATACCTTACCTTGTTTCCCCTTTTGTACATTATAAAGTTCCCAATGTGTCATTTGATTGTTTTTGTATGTTCAGTTTTATTCTACATGATAGTAAACAACATAAGTTAAGAAAAGCAGTTAAATGAGTTAGTGTGTAGATCCTCTTGATTGGTCCTATAAACCAGGGAATTGGACAATGCCTGTTGCAAAGCTTGTAGGGTTGATTTTAATATAGAGGACATGTGGAGGAAAACCATATCAGCTCCTGCTCCTACCTTAATGTTGGCAAGTACTGTATATGTACATATGTACATAAGTATATGTATATATACACATCTGACCAATAAGCATAGTGAATTTTTTCATGTGTTTCATATAATTTATTTTTTCACTTGGAATTTTATGAAGGAACTGCAATACAGTAGTATTACATTCATCAATCAGTGGATCTGAAACCTGACTTAAAAAGATGTCCTTTTTTCTTTTCTTATTAAAAAATTCTAAATTACATACATTATATTTGTACATTTTGGACAAACTGGAAATTTTGTTATTGTTGGATGAGCTAAATCCTCTTTTTGATACCCAGTAATTTAATTTAGCTCTAGTGCTAAATGAAAAATTAATGTCAGTAGCATGTGTGTTTAGGATATAGTCCACTGAGACTGATATGAAGTTTGACACCACTTGTGATCGCACTAATACCCACCACTATCTTCCTTCAAGGATAGCCCACTGTGGGGTGTATTTATCACTCCTGTCCATTCAGCGCATTGGAGCTAATGTTGGGTGACACTCAGACACCCTGGCTGATGTGTTTTGGCACTGAGAAGATCCCAGCTGTGCATTTACATATGCAATGACCCAGATTAGCATCCCTCCTCACACTCCATCAACACTGATTAGAGCAGCCTAGTTAAAGTAACGCCTGTCCAGCATGTCCCAGTGACCACAGCAACCTCTTTGTGTGAATATGCACACCATTCTCAGCTTGAATGCTCACTGGCTTGACAATGACAGCAAAGAAGGTGAAGTTTGGAAAACGTTAATTAAAGAGTTCATCTTCTGAAACCACGCATTTGCATTTTTGGTTGATTTATTTTTATTTTTTTACTTTTGTTTCATTTAATAATTTACAGTATATGGAAAGAGTTGGAAAAGATATTAATGGAAATATTTTTACAGAGATAGTTTTGATTTGCTTAATTTGTAGAGATATAGTATTAAATCAGCAAAAATAATTAAATGAAGAACTATTGTATACTGTAAAATACACACAGTATATGTTTTCTGGTTTGTACGGAGTAGCCAATACAAAGTTTGTGACCATTGAACTGAACTGTTTTATTGTTCCATGGACAAATATTATTTGTAAATGTTAATGTACCAGCATTGAAGAATGAAGAACTGATACCATTGACTGGCCCCCATGCTCACCTGACCTAAATGCAATAGAACAGTTCTGAGACATTATGTTTCCGTCCATCCGGAACTACCAGGTTACACCTCAGACTGTCCAGGAGCTTAGTGATGTCCTGTTCCAGATCTGTGAAGAGATCCCCCAGGAAGCCATCCGTCATCTCATTATGTGATGGCATGTGGGGGCCATACAAAAACTACTGAGTAACATTTTGAGTTGCTGGAGTACAATTTTGGCAAAATGAACTAGCCTGCTGCATCATTTTCACTTTGATTTTTGGGTGAATTCAACCCTCTGTAGGTTGATAATTTTCATTTTCATAAAACAATGTAGTATGTAATTTCACTCCTAACACATTACTCAGTCCATATGAGTATATATGTATCCACCATGATTTTTGTCCCATTGAGATCTGATGTGTTTTCAAAGTGTTCCTGTAATTTTTTTGAGCAGTGTATAATATACTGGGAAGCCCCCACCCAGACCATGTACACATGGAGAGCTCAAAGACTGAGTGTCGCTGGTACAGAGAAGTGGGTGCATGCACGGGGGCAAAGAAGCAGCTAGATTGCAGCTTGTCATTAGCAGCATATGCTCCCATTCATTAACTAATTGCACTTTATTATGATGTAATCACAACGTCCACAGTGTGTGATGACAAAAACTAAGCTGTGGCTCTCAAGCCAGAGCCACCCCCTGCACTTCATGCAGTAATTGCCCTCTTGGCTTTGATGAATAAGGAGATGATTAACCTTAATTTCCAAACAGCATCTGGGCATTAGCAGTGAATGAATTACAAGGAAATGGATGTGACTAAGCAACTTAATATGGTAAATTGGTTGAGTATCTCAAGTGGCTTCAGTGATGATCTATTAGCTCAAGGCCTTTTCTCCTGCTGCTAGTAATTCCAGGTCTGAGCCTCTTCAATGCGACTCTGGCTGTGATTTGAGATGTCTACTTTCCCTGTGCTGTGCCAAACTAATCATCCACTTCATGCAGGTAAAGATTCGGCCACTACCTCACATGGGGGGAGCCCAATTATGTAATCTAGATAAATTTATCCCTAGCACATGGCATAATGGGGCACTATCTTAACTAATATTCAGCTTGTCACAAAAAAATACACTGAAAATGAGCGCTGAATGGATGCCACAATGTTCTATCTCTCACATTCCACACCATGTTCACTTTTAATAGGCGAGGGATTTCACCTCCCATTCTCTCAGTGTACCCGGTGTCCAGGAGAAAAGGCTGGTTTTTTGCTGCCTAAGCAAAATGTAGATTGTGTGAACAAAAACTCCACTCACATGGCAGTAAATATGATGACATTGCAAGCTTGTCTTTTGCCGACAAAGTTGTAATCCTTGTTTTTTTGATGAAGCAGTGAAAACCACTGTGAGAGCATAGCCAGATGTGTGTTTAAGGATATAAACAATCCAGCCACAACCATTACTCCTCTACCTCTCACCCCGCACTGGAGGAACAACGGGGACAAAGTGGATGGGGAGACTCAGAAGGAATGACAAACCTGTGTATGAGTTACAGTGCAAATGAGCTTTGTAAAGTGCTAATTGTATACTTTAAGAAAAAAACAGTTCAGAGTAAGGTGTGTGTGTGTGTGTGTGTGTGTGTGTGTGTGAGATCACTGTGCAATGTGTGTATGTGTTTTTGCCTAAAGATGCAACGAGCTAATTTTGCTTACCAGAACCATTTTTGCTTATCAACAGAAAATGAGGAAAATATGGATCTTAGCTCATTATGGTGTTGTTTATCTTTACCCAAGTAACCCATTAAACTTGGGAGAGAGCCTCCTTTAACTGTGAGCATGTTAGTTATGTGGTCTCAGTCATTGGAGGAGGCTACTCATTACTCTTTAATGTGCTGAATAAACATTTCACAGTCTCACCGTTCCCCACTATTGTTCACATTGTTGTGAATGCAGCATTTTCTTATTGTTAGACCACGCCAACAGATATGCCTTGCAGTGCATGCAAACGACAAAACCAAAGGGTGCTGTGGGTGCACAAGGAGATGGGGATTAACTATATTATGTATAGAAGCCTGCCTAAACACTTGACTTAAAGAATGCTTACTAGTGACATTGCTGGCAAAGCATAATTTCAAACTGAATAAAATGATATGATACTAATCTACTGTCTCTCAGCAGATTAGTATATCAGCTTTAGAGAAAGTAGGTTCAACATCTTGGGAAATGGGCCATTTTACATGTAGATATGAAATAGTTAAATTTAAAGGTTACATTAAATCTTATAGTGGGTAATATGCTAAAACAACTAAAAGTGCAACAAAAATGAGAGGTCAGTGAACAGCAAAATGAATGCCGAAACACTGAAAGTTTGAAAGTACATAATGTTGAAATAGTTAAGGTAAATGATAGGATGCTAATGTAAGGTACAAATATGTAATTAGTTAACATATGATCAAATTACCTTAAAAAATTCACGAGAAGAAGCAGCCAAGACATAATAGAAACAGTTTACATAATTTAAAAGCACACACACATCTTTTCAGTGTCTTGGATGTTTTACTCTTCAACAATCTTATCACAAAGTAAGCTAACCCCACCCTGTCTCCATCTCTGTCATGATCCTCGGTTTTGACCCACCGCTTTGGGTTTTGGTCTGAGTTTTTCAGTTTTGGACTTCTAAATTCTTCCTTATTATTTAATGCTTCACTGAGTTCTTAGTTGTTTACCCTTGATATTTGTCTTCAGTCTGAATTCTTGGTTTCAGTATATGGATTTCAGATAATATTTTGCTTAGGGATAAGTTTGCATATGGTTTTGTTATTTTTCTTAGCCTTAGAACTGCTCACCCTGGAGTTCGAGCCCCCCATCAGAGGGACTTGCTTGGCCATGGGGAGGTCTGCTGGAAGGTGTGGTCCTGGGGGGACACCATGGCTCCTGGGTGTCTGGCTCACAATCTCACTCCTCACCTCTGGTCAGAGTGAGTGGATTTAGCTTGCAGCCAGCAAGCTACTCACCTGCTATAATGGCTGCCACCTGTTTGCTTGAGTACTCATCCTCTAGTTTCCCATCTACTAAGAGGATGTGTGGGTCTCGGCGACACCACTCAGCCTCATCACAATAGCAACAGCAGCTACCCAGCACCCAAGCCTTGTCACAGCAGCAGTAGCTCGGCACCCCAGCCTCGATGTAGCAGCAGCAGGCCAGCACACAAGCCAGCTTTTCATCAGCCTTCCTTCATCAATCAGCGTATGGCCTCGGCCGGTTTCAAAGGCGACTGATGCCAGGACCACGCTTGTCCCTGTGCCTAGCATGAGGACTGTTAGATGGACAGCTGTTTCTGTGCCTGCTGACGCAAGGTCCCTACCACAGCCTGTTGATCTGCCTGCTTCTGCTGAACATGAGCCAGCTGTGAACCCCAGACAGGTCCAGAATCCTGTCAAGTCTGATGCCTGGCACCCTCTGCTTGCTTTTGCTACTGTCATTCAATTCAATTCAATTTCAATTCATTTTAGTTTATATAGCACCAAATCACAACAAACAGTCTCTTCAAGGCAATTGATATTGTAAGGTAAAAACCCTACAATAATTACAGGATTACATGATTCTGGGTTTTTGACCCAGGGCTTTTTAGTTTTGGACTTTTGAATTCTTCATTAGAACAGTTGGTTTCTTAATTTGGTTAGTCTTGATCTTTGTCTTTAGTCTGAGTCAGTGTTAATTTTAACAGCAAATTTTGATTTAGTTTTAGTCATAGTCTTTTGACAAAAATGTAATTTAGTTTTAGTTATAATTTAGTCATCTGAATAGTTTTAGATTTAGTCTACTTTTAGTCGACTAAATCTACAGTCGATTCAGTCGACTAAAATATAAAGGGTGTCAAATGTAAATGCTTTTTCTTAATTTCCCTTGAATTTGTCACTATACACACACAAAATTAAACATTTATTAAAAGTTATGGAATGTTATTAATGCTTGAAAGACTGTACATTTGATTGGATGTTTTCCCAACTTGTCCCTGCCTTTCACAATATTACGTAAATTCTGATTGGATGTCATCCCCGTCAGGCATCTTTGTCTCGTTTTCATTCGTTGATTAAAATGTCAATTAATTTTGTCATCATTTTTTTCCCTTTAGGTAGTTTTTGTTTCGTTATTGTCTCGTTTTCGTCATGAAAAAAGGGTAGTTGATGAAAACTATGAGAAAAATAGTTCGTCAAAGAAATTAACTTTGGTCTGAGTTCTTTATTTCAGTAAATTGGTTTCATTTAGCATTCTGTTTAGGGATTAGTTTGTATAGGATTTTATTATTTTTCTTAGCCTTCCCTTCAGTGTCAAGTACGCAAGTTAGTGTCATTGTCTCATTGTTCTGATTTCTTGGCCTTTATCTTGTGCCTTGAGTTTTACTTCCTTGTCTTTAGTTTCAGTAACTTGTCACCCTCCTGTGTCCACTTCCCTTCCCTTGAGGGCGGCAGCAGGAACAGCAGCCCTGGACTGGCAGTTGTCAGTGGACCTGGCGAAGCAGCTGAGATTTCTGCAGGGCATTTTTAGCTCTACCTTGAGGCCAGATATTCTTCTGGTCAGAAATAGTACTAAGAACATCGACATCATGAAGCTGACGGTGGCATGGGAGGACCACCTTGGGGAGGCTCACGAAAGGAAGATGACCAAGTATGAATGGCTGGTGGAAGATTGTGAAGAGAGCAGGGTTGGAAGGCAAGGTGTACATCACTGAAGCAGTTGAGAAAGCCTAGAGATGGCTCTGGATAAAGAGAGAAAGTCCATGGGGACAGTGAATGCCACCTGAACACACACCATGGCCTGGTGAAACGTGGTGGGGTCACCTGGGTGAGGGTGTTTGATGTTGAAAGACATCCAAGGACCCCAGGTTACATCACTAGTGATGTGTTCAGGTGCACCAGTAGGTGCATTTAAGAACTCTATACTTAACACACAAATGGAGATTGATCATTCTCATCTCCCTGTTTAAGAGAAAATGACAAATGATATTCCTTTTAAATCCTGAAGTCTGTCTTCAGACAATATGCAGGTGCACCTAGATTTTCCTTTCTGAAATAATTAATACCAGCAAAAACTCTTTGTACAGTCAGTTTTTGCCAGGACTGCATCACTTATTTGATTGGCCCATGCTCACACATGAGTGCTTGATGTTTACTCAGGCACTGTTGGTGTTTACCTATTTCAGTGTGCATTGTTATAAGTTATCCTTACAAACATAAATGTCTGATGCAAAATTACAGAAATTCATTGGCCTTTGCACACTTTTGGAATTATTTGCAACAAAGCGTTACCCTGACACAGGTGGTTGGGTTTTTAACTCATGATGTGGATTCCATTGTAGATTTTTGATAAGATTTATAAATCACTAATATTTTGGAACCATTAGAAATGCAAGAGGAACATGTAACTTATAAGAAAAGACAGAATGCAACCATCCCATTCTGTATGTGGTACAGCTCATATCATCATCAGCTATTTACATTGATTGTTATACATAGCTTTTCTGTTATTTGCAAATGATCTACCTATAAATCATAAGCCATAAGCAGAAATTAAAATGGAAATGACTGAAAAGGCAAGGCAATACTTTACCTCAGAGGAATGAATGGCCACACTCATCATTTGCAGTGACTACCTGAGGCCGAATATCTCTATCATGGTTCTTTGAACATAGCATGCAAATGTCTGGAAATATTTCCCTTTCTTTGCCATCTGTTGTGACTGTCTTTCACTCTCAATTAATGGTGTAGAATAGGAAATAAAACAATAACAATAGCAGTAGGAAATAAAAACTTGCCAATTCTTAAAACTTAAACACTGTGATGAAAACATATCTATAACATGCGTATGCAAATGCAAACATTAGAATCAATTTACGTGTGTAAAAACAGCATATGTTCATGAACTGGCTTCGATCACGCAGTTTCTATATACAGATACACAGAAAAAGAAACAATGTACACAAAGTAAAATTTATTTTAAGTAAATATTTTAATCAATCACTATACAGATGTCATGAATCTTGGTAGTCTAGTTAGTCTATAGGTTTATACTTTCATCAAGAACATTGAGAACAAACATGCAGACATACATACGCTACGGTCATTATAGTATTATGATGCTGATGATTCATATTGGATAGTCCTTATTCAGTGTCGAAATACTTTCAAAGTTTAGCTTCATTAATAACAAGAAGCTTCAACTTCTAGACGTCTTCTAAATGTGTTTATGTGTTACTGTCACTCAGACAGCATTTCCATGTTCAGCTGTCTGAGGAACTGCACAGAGTATTTTCAAAGAAAAAACTTCTTGTTATATAAATTCAGTGGACAATTTATTTGGTATACCTCACTAGTACTGGGTTGGATCCCCTTTGGCCTGCAGAACTACCTTAATTCTCTATGGCATACTGTATATTCAACAAGGTGCTGAAAATATTTCTGAGATATTCATCCATATTTACATGATAGTATCACACAGTTGCTGTGTGCTGTGCCATGATGTGCATCCTGTGTTCCACCACACCCAAAGGGTTCTGTGCTTGACTGAGATCTGGTGACTGTGAAGGCCATTTGAGTACAGTGAACTCATTGTCAAGAAACCAATTTGAGATGATCTGAGCTTTGTGCCATGCCATGGCACTTTTTCCTGCTGGAAGCATCCATGCGATGACTACACTGTGGTAATGAAGGGATGGATTTGGTCAGCAACAATACTCAGGTTGTCTATGGTGTTTAAACAATGCACATTTGGTACTAAGGGGCCCAAAGTGTGCCAAGAAAATATCTTTAACACCATTACACTACCACCACCAGCCACCACCACTAATGCATGGCAGGTTGGATCCATGCTTTCATGTTTTTTATGATAAATTTTGACCATATTATCTAAATGTCACAGCTGAAATCAAGACTCATCAAGTCAGACAACAATTTTTTAAATCTTCTATAATTCAATTTTCATGAGCCTGTGTGCATTGTAGCCTCAGTTTCCTGTTCTAAGCTGAAAATTATACCTGGTGTGGGCTTTTACTTCTGTAGCAAATCTGCGTCACACTTCAGTGTGTTACAGGTTCAGAGATGCTCTTCTGCATTCCTTGGTCATAACAAGTGGTAATTTGAGTTACTGTTGCCTTCCCATCAGCTCAGCGTTGTCTGGTCATTCTCCTCTTGCCATTCTCCTCTGACCTCTGGTGTGAAACAAGGCCTTTTTACCCAGAAAACTTCTGCTGAACGGAAATTTTCTCTATTTTAGATCGTTCTCAGTAAATCCTAGAGATGAGTAGATAAACAGTGTCTGAAATACTCGAACCAGCCCAACAACAATATTCAAAGTCACTTAAATCACCTTAGGAAACTGTTCAATGGCCAGTAAGAATAGAAGGAATGACTGGTTTGTGGGGGAAAAATCAAAGTTACAAAGTACATATGGACATACATTATGTATTATTGTACGTGTGCTTTAATAGGCTCAATAATAGCTTCTGAAAAGAAAAAAAAAAACTTTATTTTCATTATACTGTTGTAGGACAATAAACATGCGGAGGCTTGTAACTTGCTCACTTTTGAAACATGAAATAAGTTTGGTTTTATGTGTTATGTTTTATGCGATGGCTGTTTGACTAATTTGTCTTTTTTGCATTATCATATGACATGTTGTTGACCCTATAGCTCATTACTTTCCCATTTTTAATTTTTTAAATAAAAGGAATATGAATAAATAACGTAAAAATCTGGGTGATAACTGAATTCATGAAAAGACATTTCCAGTGCAGTGGATCTTTATTTTAGCATTCATTGCTTTTTCAATTACACTGAGAATGCATAATCAGCAGCTTGTTTGTGTTTTCTCTCTGTTCTTCTCTTCACGTTCTATTAGTGGATACATTTACTGGGATGTGCTGAGCAGTGTTTTCCTGAAGGAGAAAAACAACTGGAATAAGACTGACTTTAAATCAAAAAGCAATTCCAACCAATCAAATCATTTTTAACAAACAATGCTGACATTTTGATTTGCACATAGTGGTGAAATAAACTGGAAATTGCCATATATTGCCAATAGCTCAAGTACACCTTTACTGACACCTGTTTTTTGTTCTAAGTCTTTCCTAGAGTGGATTCATTGTTACTATTCATATAAAACAGATGTTGTTACATGATATGCATTGATAACCCACAACATTTGTTCTGTTGTTTTTGCATTGTACCACTATAAGGGACTGAGCTGTAAGGCATAAGGACACTGGTGTAAAAAGAAAAAAAGAGATTAAAATTAAATAGAAAAATAAATACAAATGAAGTCAGTCAAACATAACTGATGTAACACACAAGGGTTACATAGATATAGCCCAGCCTAACAGACACAAAGGTACATATATGGTAAAGGTAACATATTACGATACCACAAACAATAACAATAGATGAAAAACGTATTATTAACAAGGAAACATAAGATATAATTGTTAACTAAAATGTGCACAGTTTCAGGAAATAAAGAATGTAACATATACATAAAAATGATGCCTTAAATATTTTAAAATATTTGTGTAAAATGTGGCCAAATAAAGAAAAAAAAAACACTAAATTGTGGCTGGAAAAAATCTCAACAACCAACCAGGCCCCATGACAACTGTACATTTCCACAGCAACAGACTCACCCAGCAGGACAATGCTCCACAGCACTCAGCAAAGATTATCCACAAACATTTTAAGGAACACAACCATGAGCCAAGGTGGTGACCAAACTTGCCCAGAGAGCAAACTTCAGCTTATGTTTCAAACGGACCTGAATTTTGTATGGAGGATCATAGTTGGT
Source organism: Australoheros facetus (assembly GCA_030220045.1). NCBI lineage: Eukaryota > Metazoa > Chordata > Actinopteri > Cichliformes > Cichlidae > Australoheros > Australoheros facetus. The sequence continues at coordinate 15,972 of JASGAU010369684.1, read as the reverse complement.
GGTGAGAATTAGTTCTCAAGTTAAAACTGAGCAGTTTTCTGCAGCAGCAGGCCAGAAGGTGGTGCGACAGAACTTTATTGATGCTTCCTCTTCTTGTTCTATTTTTAATAAGCAAAGTTGATAACTGTTAATTGTCCACCGAGGGTCAGAATGCCAAAGCCAAGCTCAATTCTAACTTCTTAGAAGTTAAAATGCACGGTGACACAACAAGACTCTGAGGGAAAGTGCTTCTCATGATAACATATAAGTGAATAATGTGTTGTCATTTCACTTATTGTGTTAATGTGAAAGAGCTTAAAATGCATAGACAACATGTGAGATGTGCCTGTAATATCAGGATATTAATATGCAAATGCATGGATCACGTAATCTGTTCTGCACAGCCAATGGACAACGCGCTAAGTACTGGTTAAACTCTAAAGGAAAGCTATATTCTTCACAGGTTACAATTCAATTCAATTCAATTCAATTTTATTTATATAGCGCCAAATCACAACAAACAGTTGCCTCAAGGCGCTTTGTATTGTGGGTAAAGACCTTACAATAATACAGAGAGCACTATTAAAATGCCAGTGCAATTCAGATCTGGGGACTGAGCATCAAATATGCATACATGGCAGGGAGCAGTGAGATGTGAGGGACATTGAGTCATTGGTATTCTAGTGACTGGTGCAGTCAAAGGTGCAGGGTTGAGGTGGGGAGTCAGAATCAGCCCAGCAGACCCAGGGCAGCTTATTGGGATAGAGAGGGAGCCCAGTCACTGGGCTTAGACAGGCTCAATGCAAGGCTCAACTCATCACACGCCTGTCAGACAGACACCTGCCGCTGTGAGAGCAGTCACATACGTAGGTACACACACACACACACACACACACACACACACACACACACACACAGTGATGTTTCCATAACTTCAGGCGACATTACATTGGCTTGCCAGTGACTTGACCTTAACTGCTACTTGCTTAAGCCTAACCCTTGAACTTAACCAAATCTTAACCAAATAGATTAGATCCCCATGAAAACAGTAAAATGTGGACCACAAAAACAAATACATGTGCCTTAAACAGACTCTTTACCCATTTGTACACCTAGCAGTTCTTTCCATGCAGCCATAGTGGTTGATTATAGTTTGAGTTGTGAGGGGGCAGCATTTTCAGAGGGTTAAGTTTCTTTAATCCAAAGATTTTGCAGTGCAAAAAATATTTATAAGCATGTTGTGTTGTAACTAACTTTTTTCACTCCCTTTGACAATTTGGAGATTTTGATTTGTAGGTCCAGAGGTTTTCTTCACATAAAAATGACATGGATAGAAAGCATCAGAGTTCAGACTGAAAAACGCAGCTGATGGAACATTCTGAGGTTTAATGTGGTAAAACAAACAAACAAACAAACAAACAAAAGAAACCTCTGAAACCAAACAAAAAATATTTTAAAAAAAATAACTGTATTATAAAAAACTTGATATCAGACAGAACTGAACTCGTTTCACTTTGGGCAGTATGTCAGCTTGTAAGGCTACTGTTGCTGTTACATTATTACTCATTTTGCTCTTATTACTTCTCCTTAGCCCTGAAGCACAGATTTATAATAGCACCTGATGGTGCTAATTGGCATTTGTCTTTCTTTGTTTGTTTTTCATATCACAATGCCTGCTTGGTCACTTTAGTGGAATTCTACTCTTGCCTCTGTATGAGGCAGAGCCTTCAGTTTCTGTTTTTCTTCTGTGGAACCAGCTCCCAGTTTGGATTTGAGAGACAGACATCTTTTCTATTTTTTAACTGATTATTAATTGAGCTTAAAACATTCCTTTTTGGATCAAGCTTATATTTAGGGCTGGATCAGGTAATTCTGAAACATCCCTTGGTTACGCTGCAGTAGGCCTAGGCTGTAGGGTTACAGGCTATACCTTACAGTATAAAATACCTTGAGGTGACTGTTGTTGTGATTTAGCCTGGGTGGCTTAGTGGTGAAGCCAGTGACCACATACATATGCCGCGTTGCGGTGCGGGTTCGCATCCCGGCCTGTCGCCAATTTCCCCGCGTGTCTTCCGCTGTATCTTTCCCCATTTCCTGTCTCTCTCCACTGTCAATAAAAAAGCTGCTGTAGCCAAAAATGCAAAAAAAAAAAAGAAAAAAGAATAGCAATTTGAATAGAAACTTAACTCAACTTAGTTCTGATGCCATTTTTCCCACATTCACAGTCCTACTTAATTTTCTGCAAAAAAAAAAAAATAGAGGAACAACCATTCTGTAAAATAATGGCTGCAGGTACATGAACTTAAACAAGACCCTGATTCATTGATTAATTACTTCTTAATTAATGGAATGACACAACTCAAGGAAATCTGACCCATGGATCAAAGATGTTAACATAGAATCTATTATATTTTTAAATGCTTCCAAAACCTCAAAATCTTTCATAATTTTCAGGTTGAGATGAACATATGACACATTTTTCAAAGGTTGGCAGAATTTTTGGACTTCACATTCCACTTGTTTTTGTGTGTGCATATTTTTGTTTGTTTGTTTGTTTTCCTTTTCCTTTTACTGTTAAGATGAACAATAAGCAGAAAAGGTGGAAATTATTAATTTGAGTATGACTCAAAATGCAGGTTTATGCTATGTAGTTTCTTATTCTGTTTTAAACTTAATTGCCCAGAAATTATCGAGTGAGATCAGTAACCAGTGGTGATGTTTGTCAGCATTTGGACTTCAGCCATTTTTTGGACTCATCTTGCTCTTTTTCTTATAGTCATAGGTTGATCAGACAGATATTTTTTTCAAATTATTACAAAAAATGCTTTTTTGCAGCTTTAATGATGTCTCCACCAATTTTGTTGCGCATCCATATTATTGGTGTGTGCACATTGCGACAGATCGCTGTCAGAGCTGTATTCTGACTGTGAGAGGCACTGCCACAGCCAAGTGCACACAGCTTGCTTGTGTCACATTCAATTATGGCTCCTCCACTTTCCATAAGACAGTAATTGAGCCAGGGGCACTCCCTCTATTTAAAACCACGGGAGCTCTGCAGTTCTCATTGTGTTTCCTGAAAGCTCCATCTCTGCTGATTTTCACCAGCCGAAGCCTCCCTATGGGACTTGATGGAGGCATTGGAGAGACAGGGTGAACCAAGGTTTGGCTGGGGTGCTCCAGGCAGTGTTGGGGCAGTCTATACACACTATACACACTACCAAACAGTCAGCCTCCCATCTTCTTCACCAATTAAACACAAAATTAATCAGCCCATCCCTTAGAATCTTGGAAGTCAGAATCCACAGTCCAGGCTCCAGTCCAGGTAGAATGGGCGAAAAACTTTTCTAACATTTAGAACTTGTTTTCAGATCATACTTATCTTGACATTGTTGACCATTTCTTTCTGTGCAAAGTTATTTGAACAGAATTTTATTTGTAAAATCCAATGAACCATTCATTGGACATTCTTTAACATTCTTAATAATCAAGCTCTTATATATATGTGGTCCATAAAGCTCTGATCACATTCCAGCAGCTAAGACTCCTGAAATATGTTGCTGACAAACTAATCATGATAAGGTACTCAAAGTAGAGCCAGATATACTTCAGAAGCTGGTCAAATTAGATACAAAAATAAGGTGAACACCAAGAATGCAGTTATCATTACCATCCTCCACCCAGAGGTATTTCTTGAGGGGTTTTTCCATATTGGATCTGGGTGGGGAGGGGCCATGTGTTGAGTGGGAGCAATCCTGGCACAAGTGTTTTACAATTGCATTGCATAAATACACAGTAATTTCATTATATAAAAAAAGAGTAGGAATGTGCATCAGCAGGTTGCATCAGTAAAGGCAGAGATTTGACAGTACACTCAGCATGGAGATTCAGGCAGATCCTAAAAGGACGAGCATGTGGTCCAGAAAATTCCCTCCTGCGTCTTTTCCTAATTACTCTTCCTTGACCTCAGCAGAAAACATCACAGGTTCAAGGAAAGGTGAGAAGGAGAATTCGGGAGAAGAAGGAAGGGAAGAAGGAAAAGAGAACCTTGCTGCTCAGAGAATCTAACTGCACTTACAGTAGTCTGCTGCCTAACAGTGTTAGGTGTAATGCATTACACAGTAACACATTATTTTAATCGCATTTCTGTAACACAGTTATGTAACACATTACTATCCAAGATTGAGTAATCACATTAAAGTTACTAATTTTAAAAAAATCAGTTTCTTGTGTTACAAAAGTTCCTGTTCACCTCCTCACTTGTGCAATAATAGCTTGAAGTAGGTTCCTGCAGGGAACCAAAATGGCAGAGAGGTGTAGAACATTTAAGGGATTTACATTTAAGAGATGTACACCCATTGAAATGAATGGGTGAGTGTTTTCAAACTTTTGACTGGTACTGTACACTACTTTGAATTTATTTCACAAAAGGACAAGAACTTGGTAAAATGTAAACTTTGCACCTGTACAACTGTCCACTGCTTACTTTGGCATGACAAAAGAGACATTATAGAAGCACAGTGTGTCTTTTGTAAAGCAGGCTCTCTGGGATGACAGCTGGTAGTGCAAGTAATAATAAACCTAATAAGAAGAAACATGATCAATTAACTGATCTCACAGTTTCAACTCAGAATTCGGATTACTATACCACTATTGTAATTGTTTCCTTTAAATAGATTGGCATTCAGACAGGGGGTCCTGTCTGAATGCCAATCTAGCTATTTTTAAAAGATCATCATAAGTAGAACATTGAATTCATATAATAAAAATATGTTCCTACACACATCATCAAAAATTTCAGGTGTTCTATATACAAATGATTCTGCTGCTTGTTTATGCATATTTGCTCAAATATCTCCAACACAACTTATTATTCCATGAGATAACTAAATGGTGCAATTTCAACACTTTCAGATGGAAAAACTGAAGTTGCTCCATCTGAAATGTTTCTGTAAATTTGCACGCTTTCTGGGTCTATTAAAACAATGTCATTCTGTCATTCAGACACAGGTCGCGTTAACATTAATGTTCCTCACAAGTTCATTCAGACATTCTCATGACATTGATGAAGTGAGCCACAGTGGATTAGTCAGTAGTGGTATATAATGCCTCAGGCTTGATTTTTCTTAACTTGGCAGCTATATTTTGATAGTTACTTTGACATGTACTAATTAGACACTCTACTAAATGGATGAGACAGTTTAAAAAGTATGGCTTATAAATGAGAGATTGCCTATCTGGAGTGAGTTGTCACTGCCATTTGTTGTTAGTCCCTGAGTAATCTTGTTTCTGTTTCAGTGTTAATTTTGTTGAAGAAATAATTTCGTCATAGGTTTCGTCAGCGACCCTTTTTTTCATGATGAAAATGAGACAATAACTAAATTAAAACCCACCTAAAAGGATAAAAACGATGATGATTCGTCAAGGCGAAACCATTTTCGAAAGTGTCAATTAATTTTGTCATCCTTTTTATCCTTTTTATCCTTTTTATCCTTTATCGTTTTTATCCTTTCGTCAACAAAATTAACACTGCTCTGTTTCAGGGATAATTTATTAGAAGTAACTGAGGAAGTCGCCCACTGTTTTCTTGTCCATAAATACGTGCTACTTCCTGTCTTTGGAGATGCTTATGGATAGCTGCTTTTGTGTAACAAGCTCAAAAGAAATACATATAGAAGCAAGAAACTAACCCTCAGATGTTAACATTTTATTCAAATTTGGACTATAATAATTACTCTTGAGTTTTTTCACTATATGTATGTAATACAAACATTTCAATCTGTAATAGTGATGAAATTGTAGCGAAATGTGAATGAGGTGTAACATGCAAATAAAGGTGTTTGGTGATTTTGCAAAGGTGTGTGTCTGTGTGTTTGCCTTTGTAAACAGCAATGAACCCTTTATGACCCATAATAGAACACGTCCACCAGACCATATCTTTACATTTATACATGCTGTGGTACCATCTTGTGGAATATTTCAACTTACTATACATCAATAGAATCTTCATAACCCATAACAAGATTCATTTTCTTTGATGGAGTGACTTGAGATACGATACAATCCAGCTGAAGTGGCATGAGCCAGTGGGATGGCTCAAGCCACAGCTCTTTCAAGGTGCATGATAATGGAGGAATCTACTGTTAACCACTCAGTGTTTCCTCTTCTAAAATCTTTGGTTAAAAACATGTAAAAGGCACACAAGGCATAAGCCATGAGAGAACACATGGCCCCTTCTTTCTGTGTATTTCTAATGACAGTTGGTAGCAAATGTGTTTGTCCTTTTTCCAGAGTCCGATTTCTATCCTTACTTAGAAATCTCCCCAATAAAGGAAGTGCACCGAGAGAACCATAAAGATTGGTATGCAAATATTGAGTGACCTTAAGTATCCTAATGCAACTGTAAAACAACGGTTTACTTATACTACACTTCACTCCACAAGATAACTGGTGTTATGGTCAGCCAACGGTCTAAACAAGTACATATTCCTGTTATTTAATAATGACCGCTCCAGAATTAAACAATCTTGGTTTTTAATGTATTAATGTATTTCTAATCCTAAGGTAACATGTTCCATAATTTATTTATAATTTATTTATGTGAACGTCAATATACAAGAAGATATGTATTGTTATGTCTTCTGTTGTTTGCTTGTCTGTTAATGAAAAGTATATATACCACCAACACACACCCAACTCACACAGACACATACAAACACAGACTGACAACAATAAAACAGGAGCAACATACTGACGCCTTAATATACTTAGTACTACACAAGTACTTGTTTCCTTGTCAAGGCACTCAGTTTGATGCTTGACATACAAATGAAGGTGCTTTATGTTATGTCTGGAAACCCATCAGGGAGCCCAAACATCTTGATCCTTTAAAAACAAATGTATACTGTTAATGATGTGTGATGAGCAGATTAAACACAAACATTATGGACACAAAATGAGCGCCCACTCGGAGCCACTCTGAGCCCAGTCATAAACCCATTGGTGTGTATGTGTGTCTGAGACAGCTCTGATCAAGCACTTTAAGGCTCTCCTTCACTTTTTCCAGATTCTCACAGGACTGAACATGTGATAACTGGACATTTAGATTTAAAAAATATAAATTTTCTTCTTTATATAGGTATGTACAGAGTCTACTGTACCTTTACCTTTGGAAGATTTTACAAAGCATGCTGCACATGTTGTGCTCTTTTATTTTGTTCCATGCCATAGACTATGATTTGGCTCTGTAGATTGTAATAAGGTGGGTGGAAGAAGACCCGTACAGTAAAAGAATTATAAAACCAATACAATTTCATAATTTGGCTACAATGAAAATCTAAACTACTAAATCCTTTCAATAGGCCCATATGACTGTTGGTGAAATTTTTCAGTGTCCCTTTGGATTTAAGCAGATTTTACGTACATTAAATAAAGACAAACAAAAATCTGATTGGCTCTGCCATTACAGTATTATTTTTAGAAAAGCCAATGATAGCAGCCTACTAGATGGAACCCATTTTAAACTGTAGCATTCCCAAAACAGATTTAGAATGGATATAGTTATCGCTATAACAGGAAGTTTAGTATGCACACATGCACACACATAAGCAAACACACACACACACACAAAAATGCAACTTACCAAAAAGGTAATAAAGTCAGCACAGCACAATAAAAATGTTAGCTAGCTACACTGATATTAACCCCACAAAGCAGGCACACTTGGTCATGTTATTGTCACTCTGCATATCTTTAGTATCAAAGTAATCCACTGATAGTTATCAACACATTCAGTAGTATGAAAAAAAGGAAAATGTTAATAACTAATTTGGCAGTATTTATTCTCTAGAGTAAACAGAATCATACTTTATATTGACCAGAGTCACTAAATCAGAGCTCTGGGAAAATCCATACTCACGTATTTCTTCGGAATTTGCAAGATTTTTTTTTAGGACAGTTTCCTCAGATCAGAATTTCTTAACTCTGTTGAAGAAAGTATATTAAAAGGTACAATATACATATCCCCAAACTCTGTATTGTCATGTCTCTTGAAGATGAAATGTGGTTTCAGGACATTGGAAAGACAAAAAATTGGCAATTTAGTAGCTGTCTGTCACATGATATGTTTTAGATGTAATAAGCAAATTCAATACGTTTAATCATCAGTGGGCTTTGTCCCTAATTTAAAAAGTGGATCACCTTCTTAATATGACTTGCTACCCTAATTATATATAGTTATTACCAGGTCTCATTGATCAGTAGCAGAGTGCAGGTATTACTGGGCAGCTCCCAGTCTGACTGAACCAGGGAGATGTTGGAAACAACTGTGCACATTCAGCAAAAGCCACCCATCCCCAGTAAATAAAACAAGCACAGTTTTGATCTGTCCTGTCCTCACAACTGCAGCCCTAAGCTTTCCCACTAAAATCCCATTCTGACCTACAGAATATAATCAACAAGGAAGCACACCCACATACACACAAAAATTTGTTCCACTGTTATGCATCTTAATGTTGAGGTCCTTATAGAAGAAGCCAGGCATGAGGTTTGCTTGAAATAACAGGGGCCCATCACCCAAGCGCTGTAATGATTCCTACTCTCTCTCCTTTGACACTTAGGAAGATGAAAAGCAGAGATCTAAATCACATTAACACGAGCTGACTTATTCATATTTAGGCTGATTTCAGTCCATAATCTCTCAGCTCAGATGTTCAGTAGGCTTATTAATACATGAAAGAAAAGGCCTAAGTCTATAAATCTGACATGAAATTTTAAACACTCTTGCATATCTTGTCTTTCATCTGTTTTAAAGGAACTACCCTTCACTGGTGGATTAAAACATGGTTGCCACTGAGCACCAGTTAAACGACCAGCAATGGTTAAGGACCACCCTCCATGTTAATGAAACTCATAGCTACGCTGTACATGCTGCTCTTTATAGTGCAAATCCACAGGCACTCCAATAATTGAAATGATTTGCTTGACATTCTTCCCTTTTAGGAAAAAGGATGTGGAGACGGATGATGAGTATACTTCCCATGACCGCTAATAGGACACAGAACCTTCAAGTTCATATGGCTCCTGGAGCACTGGAGAGGGAGCACCTACATCAAAAAAAAAAAAAAAAAGTCCTGTAGAGCTATTATTATTATTATTATTATTAGTCTATCTTGACAGCTGTTTATTTGACCCACTTTAAACTTGTCAGGTATATTCCTGGGGACTCAACTAAGTGCAGTGCTGAGTTTAGGTTGTTCTAATGAGTACTCATATTTTTGCTAAAAGTTAATCTATGTAACACACATATTCGCTCATTTTAATGCATTCCCAAGCTTTTTACCCAGTGTTTTCCAAACATTTCTTTTTTGGAATTACATTTTTTGTCTTTGGTTTCGTGGTACAACTGACTACCATCGCTCATGCTGTTTTTTGAGAGGGGTGCAGCCTCCAATCTGCTCATTTGGTTTTTATAGTCCCATTCACATCCAATCTAGACAGGTATGAGTGAAATGGTTGATGTTAAGAGGTTAACAGTCCAATGAGACTTTACCAGTTTAATTGCAGAAGTATTCAAGGAGTAATATGCAAATTATTAATCAAAACAAGTGCATGACTAAACTGCATAGTATGTGGGCAAAAAAGTACTGATAACATAAATCTATAGACTGGTATTTTAACGGGCCATTTCTTAGTTGTTCTGTATAGTCCCTGCCCCACTTTTTTTGTAGGAATATTTTGTTTGTATATATCTTTCCCTAGAAAAATGCATGATAAAATTGAAACAAGGCTTATTTTTACGTTTGAAAAATTAAATTTATTCTTATGTAGAAAAATTAACATCCACTTTTGTCACTACCAAAACAGTCATATACAATGGTAGTGAGTGGTAGTGACAATTTTAGCTAATTCTTAATATAACTCAGCAACATTAGGCTAAAAATGACTAGCAATCACAGATTTGAAAAGATGCCCATGAATAAAAACCTATATCATTAAAACAAAACCATTTTTTTAGTTGCAGAAATTATGTATTTGGTAGTGACGGACTTAAACAATACATTCTGATGTTCAGATTGTACAACACAATTTCTCAAAAACAGTAATACTTCTTTACTCAGTATGCGGCCATTAGAGAGAGGAATTCTGTCATTATTGTTGGGGCATGTGGCTGAAAAAAGGCTCCCCCTATGGAATATATAGAATAATAATAATGCTTCTTGTTTTGGTAGTGACATGAAAACATGGGACAGCTTTTTTGAATTCACGACAAAACCAAAATCAATTTGAATATTTAAGCTTCCCTTAAAAAATATGTCAAAAACATATCTAAAATATGAGCAAATAAAAAAAAAAATGTTTTAAATGATATCTTTAAAAAACTGTAAAATTTAAATCTTTTAAATTTGGTAGAATGGCCCATATATTTTAACTTAATATAGGGTTTAAATAATGGTGAAAGCATTCTATTTACTGTACCTTCCTAACTTTGTTGGAAAGAGGGTTGTAGAATGGTGAACACAATAAACTGAAAATCTTCTAAACAATAGCAAGTTAGCATTACTGTTGTGAACAATACAGGCTGCTGATATTAGCCTTTAGTCCACAGTCAAGGTACCACTGTGGCTAAAAACAACCTCACAAAGCAACTAGCACTGTGCAAATTTTCTTAATCAAGGGTGTGGCCCTTTAACTGGATCTGCATAAAATTTGGGTATGCAACTTTAATCTATGAAAGCTTGCTAAAGGGACTAATGCAACTGTTGGACCATCCTTTAAGGTCTCACAAAGTTCATAAAGTTGTTGTATTTTTGTTTAGGCTTATCCACATAACATTTAAATAAAAAGATCTTTTGTTTGTACCTTACAGTTTTAATTTGTCCTTTTCTTGGGTTACTCCAGTCAATGAACAATGTGATATCTATCTCATTTAACCTTATAGTCTGAATACTTTGGCAGTGGTAAAAGTACATTGGAAGTGTGTAAAAGTAGAATTTCGAAGTCACTGATCCTCCTCACTGATCCCTGAACTCCAACTCGCATACTTCAAGTTAAAAAAGACCACTGCAAACAAAAGAACCAGTTCTGAATAAAAATTTGCTTCTATTGTGCACCAAATGTGACCATACCAGGGGAAAGTTGAAAACTTTAAACCTAGAAATGACTGTGATCATTTTGAGGCAGAACTTGCCTCCTGGATATAGGATATGTAGTTTAGCACTTGTATCGTAATCGATCATGACAGATGTTGTGAAATATGAGCAGGAGCAACATGCTCTTTGAGATCTTTAACAGCTTGGTATCCAAAGTTAAAAAGCTATGTGTCCAGGGTTAAAAGTTGGCCAAGCTCTCCTCGTCTAAAACTAGAACTCTGCCAAAAATCTGTCTTAGGTCAGGCTTCCCATCCAAAGTGTGGGCTGTATTATTGCACAGAGTCAAGGCTTTACTCAGTGAGTCTGCTAGTCAGGGCCTCGGGCCTTGGCACTCCTGATGGCTGCTGGCCGCTAGTAACCCTCCCACCCCTCCACTTCCTCTTCCCTCCTCATGCTCATTGTGAGTACATGGCAATGATCTAGCTGAGTAGAAGGACCCTGGCCTTGCAGACTTTGCTCCTCTCTTTCTTAGTGTTCGTGTCCCCGCTGTCTCGCCCCACCACCTTCTCTTCTGCTCTCCCAACATACCTCCCATCTCCTCTGTTAAAATAATGCTAATGCAGAGGTCAGCAAAGTAGCACACGGTTTTCGGAGGCCAACAGCTCCCGAGGAGATGCTTTTGATTTTCAACTCCATTGAGCTGCACTTATTCAATATTTACTCTCCAAGACCTCTGCATTAATTTACACCATACTTCTAAGAGGGTCTATCTTAAAATCTCCTGCAAAGGGTCTAATGCAGGACTCTTAAACACCACTTCCCCTTCCCCAACCTCCCACCCACTCCACACTCACACCATTAAACCTCCCTCTCTGTGAACTCCACTGAAGGCTTCATTTTTTTTGCTCGTCTCTGACTCTTTCCTATCCACCAGTGGGAAGGCCAATCCTGGGCTAGTTATTGTTGTTGCGCTGTTCTATCATTACTACTAACCTTGACTCCTGGCTGCTTGCTGTAATCACGTGGAGCCACTGGGGAGGAAGTCTGGCCTGGGGTGAATTATTAATTAGTAAGGATAGTCCTCCCCCTCAGCGGTCCCTGAGAGAGCAGGTGAGGAGCCGAGCAGAGGTGGGGGTGCATTCCATACAGGCGGTAGGGGTTACCCACCATGCAGATGGTATTAACACACCTATCAAGGTAAGAGGGATCAGCACTCTGGGCTACTGGCGGAATTGTTAAGCAACACAGAATCAATAACCAACAGTGCATTGTTTCCTTCCATGCATGATGTGTGCCTCCTACTCTCCATCCCTGTGTAAGTCTGTACAGCATGATGGGAGTGGGGTTGGGCAGGGCTGGGGTGTTCATTAAGATGAACTTCACAGGCTTCCTCACTGGGGACATGCTGGAGGTTGATGAATTCCAGTTTTCATCTAATGATCAACTTCTATATGAAGTGAAAAACAAAGCAAAGCTTCCTAATACTTGTTATCCTGTACTGACCTTTCTACACCTTGCCCCAAGCACACATATACACAATAGAGTCAACACATACACATATTTCTAGGATACATCATATGAAGCTGACACAACCCTTTTGTACAACAACAACACACCTAGAGATACAGGCTATAACAGAAGGCAGGACGACTGACGTACATTTACCTTACAGTATGTTTTTGAGAGCCTTGTTCAGTTGTTTGGCGGTTTCCCCCTGGGGTCATCCATTTCCCAGCACCCCTGACTTTCCCCTCCTAAACAGTGGAGACTACAGGGACTGGGACAGAGGCTTTGATCTTCACACAACTCCCTTAAATCACAGAGAGGAAACAAGGATTTTCTCCAAAGGGTGTCTCTGTGTTGCCATTCCCCAGGAGAACTAAGCCAAGTCATCTATGAAAGTGAGTGAATTGCAGAGCAAAACAGTGTTCCCCTGGGCACAAAAATAGATACTCTACCAGTCACTTTTCTTCTTTGCTGAGGAACACAGGTAATGAAAAATTTATCACTGTGTGATGTACAGTACCTGCAGGTGCTCTACCTGATGTGAGCAGTCACATAAACTCAGAAATATGCCACAATGACACATGTATTTGCTAAGCTTTATTTCACTACCTTCAGTAGTTATTTAAATTATTACCAAAGTACTAATTGAGCAATTTATAGTTGTCATTTTCAAATGTAAGAATAGATACAAACAAGAGTCATATCTTACACAGAGTGTGGACCCTATATAGAATAATGTAATCCACTGTAATAATCCTGCCAGCAAGTTGTCTGTTACAGGGTATCAGTTATTGCTGTTTTTTTTGTTTTTTTTTCACACACAGGGTAATGGCACTATGAGAAACATTTGTCAGTCCCAACTCATGATTTCAAAGAGAAGCTTCAATACCAACTATTATATTATGTAACTCTGTACCAAGTCACTAATAACAATACCCTACAAAGTTACATGTACATATGCTGGATAAAACCCAAAAGCACACATCGACTGATAAAATTCTTATACATCAAGGTTAAGAAAAAAGTACCAGTCTGGTCTCACTTTGAGTTCTTTACATATGGATATTTAGCATTACAGCGCAGAAAGTATTCTACCAGTGCAATTTATCTTTATCAATATATTGCAAGAAGCAAGATAGACAAGCAAGAGAAACATGTTATATAAATTTATAATGTGTACATTTTAATGTTCTAAAAAGTGATGTTGTAATGAATCTGTTGTAATATTTTAAAATACATGTTCCTTTTACATTTATGTGTTTTTCTTGTATTTTATATATTTTATATATATATATATATATACTTCTTGGAATGGGCAAGGAACCAAATATGGTAACTTCATTGACCTCGATTATCAAAATGAAAATGAAACATTTTGAAAACTGTCACAAAAGTAATTAAGTCTTCTTATGTCCTCCAATATTCCTCTAAGGTTGAAATTTTGAATTTTTAAGTATTTCAATGGGTGTCCTAGCTTTACAGTGAGTAAAAATTAAAGTCTTTCAAACAAACGTGTCTCCAAGTTCAGTATTGCTGTTGCCTGTGGATCATGGTTGTATCACCAAAGGACAGTACATGCCATTCTTAGAGATGCCATTGACTTTGACAGAATCAGTTCCCAGGGCAGTATCTGATGCTCTAGGTTAAGAACAGGATTAAAATACCAATGACTGTGACAGAAGCATACTATCTACTACTCAATTAAGAGGAGCAAGCAAAATGTCAAAAAAGTAACTTAAAGGGCCAAATTGTACTATATTTTTTACATCAATTCATGGGCTGGAAGTAGGGGGCCGGGCCGGAAGCGGCCCGTGGGCTGGGATTTTGAGTCCCCTGGCCTAAGAGAAGCATATATAATTCAATTCAATTTTATTTATATAAAGCCAAATCACAAAAAACAGTCACCTTAAGGCACTTTATAGTGTAATGTAAATACCCTACAATAATTACAGAGAAAACCCAACAGTCAAAATGACCCCGTATGAGCTAGCACTTGGCAACAGTGGGAAGGAAAAACTCCCTTTTAACAGGACAAAACCTCTGGCAGAACCAGGCTCAGGGAGGGTTAATCATCTCCCACAACTGCCTAGGGCAGAGGGGAGAGAGACAGGACAAAAATAATGTAAAAAGTATATGTGTATAAGTACACTTATACATTATACTTATATGTGTATAAGTATAATGTTAAAAGAATTAATCCAAGCATGGAACCCTGTGGAACTCCATAATTAACTTTAGTGTTTGAAAAGCACAGAGATGAGTCCACTGTCAGAAGCCATATGAAGATCATTTGTAACCTTCACTAATGCTATTTTTATGCTGTAATCAATTCTGAAAACTGATACTCTTCAAGGAAACCTTGAAATCCTCTGCAGGTGATCAGTTAGCTCTTTTACAACTACTCTTTCAAGAATTTTTGATACAAAAAGAAAGTTGGAGATTGGCCTAATTAACTAAGACAGCTGGGTCAAGTGATACCTTTTTGATTGATTTATGTAGCACCAAATCACAAGGCCTGTGGTATGTAACCCGTTAATAGAGACAGATTAATCATACTTAACTGGTGTTAAGGCATCTGCAAACTTTGTGACATTATGTTGAATTTATAATAAAGTGTAACTTAAAATTAAGTAATTTCCAGTTGAGGGAATGATCTGACACAATTTTTTGTTTTGAGGTTGATGCTGTTTTTCAGTGCATGGCTACAATCATGAGAACTCCAACATCCGAATATCTGTCTTGTTATCTTGGTGCAAATGTGAGAGAGTGTACTCTCCTTAGAAGATTTTCAGTTTCAACAAAAATAAATAAATAAATAAATACGAGAAAAAAGCTGAATATCAAGTAAGAAAACCTTAAATTTATAAAATTCACATTTTACTCTAGATGCTATTTTCTTAGTAGTTTTCCATGAGTTTGTTTTCTTTGATTCCTCCTGAATCCGAGGTTTGACTAACGGACAGACCCTCCTTTCCAGCACCCTGGCATAGACCTTTCCGGGGAGGCTGAGGAGTGTGATCCCCCGAAAGTTGGAGCACACCCTCCGGTCTCCCTTCTTAAAGATGGGGACCACAACAATGGAGGTGCGGAACATGGTCCTTTCGGAGTCAATGTCCTCAGCCTCCCTCCGAATGATGTCGAAGTTCTGCCAGAGGTGGGAGTTGAAGATCTCCTGGACTGGGGCTTCTGCCAGGCGTTCCCTGCACACCCTCACAATATATTTAGGTGCGCCAGGTCTGTCCAGCATTTTTCCCCACCACCTGATCCAACTCACCACCAGGTGGTGATCAGTTGACAGCTCAGAACATACGGCCGCAGATCTGATGATACGATTACAAAATCGATCATCGACCTGCAACCTAGGGTGTCCTGGTGCCATGTGCACTTATGGACATCCTTA